>JABAYD010002156.1:0-12108 GCA_014822095.1 Diplotaxis tenuifolia
TTATGTTAGTAAATGAACATTCATCTAGACATAGAGCTTATTTAGAATTGTGTCTAGGCTTAACGTTGATAGTTTAATTGATCGCTTGCCATCCTTAGTTCGAAACCTGATCACCCAAGGTCAAATTCCATGTACCCATAAGTTCTCTTTTATCTTAATTGTCAAAGTTATTCATTTATCACTCTTAGCTTCCTGTTATTGCAATTTAATATTAGTTATAATTCAAAACCAATCAATCACATGATCGCAGTTAGTTAGATTAAACTAGTAGTTGCATTCTCATTACTTTTAAATTTCTCAAAACTGGTTCGGCAATTTTTTATACTACATCATTTGTCTTAGGAGCCTTGAAAATTTTTAACACCAGGAAGAGGAAGAGAGACAAGAGGAATCTCTTGGTCCTTAAAATATTCAAATCACTAATAAGATGTCTCTGTAAAGTGCCTTTTACCTGGTTACAAAAGGCATCTCATGTAATATAAAAGAAATGGATCAGGATCTCATTAATATCAGCTGTCGCTCTCTAACAATCCTCACAGCTCAAACTCTACATTGAGATCATGTTCCTTACTGCATATTTGCACAAGTAACAATAAGACATGTCGGTGATGTGTCTGAACCAAAAGGAACTGTAATGGTTGTTAGAAAACAAGAATAACTCTCAAAATTACATGTACACAAGTTCAACCTCCGTATTGCAAACCTCGGATCTTGTCTCACTAAAATGTGTGTCAAACTTCCGACACATGCATTTCTTTTTATTTTTTTGAACTTTAGGGTTTTTGTTTATTTCGAAATGCTTAAAACTCAAAAGTGTTTTGTGACACATGCATTTCTTGCGACACTTAGTATTCATGTTCTTAATTTTATTGGATGGAAATAATGTAGATTAAAGACAAGAGGGTTGTTAACATTGTCTCTGTCGCTGTTCTAAGTCCATGCATAATACATATACATTTAACCTTTGTTAGAGAGTAAGCAAAGCCGTCCCTATGCAACCTCCTTTGTCAAACATAATATCTTCACACAAAGTAGAAACTAGATTAAAAGACAAGAAACTTCAGTTCTCTATTTACCCAAAATCTATCTAAAATATGGTCACTTCAAGATAAGAAAAAGTTTAGAATCACAGCAAAAACAAAAGGTTTTCAACAGTTTTAAACATTTTAAAAGGAATACAATAAACTATACACCAACATATGTGAAATAATAACATTGTAAAGCAACATGTGCTATGTATATTATTAAACATAATATTTGCAAAATTATTTTCTCAAAGTAAATTATTCTAAAATGTTTAAAATTATGATCTTACGCTTTAATATAGTTTAAAACATATCAAACTCATGAATACATGTTTACAGTTTGAATTAAATATTACTCACCAAAACTGAAACGTTTCCAATATATTTGAAATTTTAAATAATATTTTAATTTACATAAATACATATTAATAAAGTAAAATAAAGTGGAGGTTTCATTGGTCCAGTGGTTTGACCAAAAGTTCATTAATGCTTCTACACTAGAAGCTCTGGATTTCAATTTCTGGAGAAGATGAAATTATGCGAATGAAGGGAGAAAATGCTTACAAGAGATTTGTAGCATGGCACAAGGAGTACCGTCAAGCGTGGATCCCATAAGATGGCTCAAGTGATGCAGAGAGGCATGAATCCTCATATGACAGGTAAAATTGTCGGCTATAAAATCGTCTATAAAATTTCTCATAAGTTGTAATAGCATAACTAGATTTTTATCCACGCTTAAAAGTACGGGTTTTTCTTTGTTTTTCTTTGGATTGTATACAAAATTTGTGATTTGGTAAAATTGTTGGTACATTTTTATGTTACAAAATCATATGATATCGAAGAAGATAATTTGTTTAAGTTATATAACTCATGAATTAGTTTATTTAAGTTTTTGTGTGTACACCCCTATATAATTCTCTCTTAGGTATAAACATTTTATCAAATACAAAAAATCTAAACTGAAATCTACCTGTAAATATAGGTGCAGTTTGGATCCAGGTTTACATATTTATTTTTTTGGACCCCCGATCTCTTTTCGAGTTAAGATCATACCCGAGACCTAATCGGGTACTCAAATACCTTATAAATTTTTTGTATATTAGGTATATTTGAGTATTTTAGATATGTTTTTGGAATTACAAATATTTTTAAGTTTTGGGTTCAGGTTTTCGATTTTAGTTTCGGATAAAATTTCAATTTTCTTTAAAAAAGTATTTTGGGTATTCGGAAAGTTAGCTTTTTATTTCTCGGGTCGGACTGGATCGGTTCATTTTGGATATTTTTGGTATTTCAATATTTTTGGGTATTTGTTTAAGTTTTCGGGTATTTTTTCATGTTTCAGTATTTTGGGGGGGTTTTAAGTATTTCAAATCTTTTTGGGTCTCAATAATCAAACAGATCCGGACTCGTTGCCGACATGGACATTATAGATATTTGAATTATGATTCGAGCCAGTCCGGATCCAAAAGAAACCAACACAAACTTGAACAAAAAAAATCAAATACCTACTTATGTTTAAATTTTTTGAACCCAAAATGAACCTATTTGTACCTATCCGGAAACCCGATATTCAAGCCTACTCTCTTATATTATTTTTTTATACATTTTATAAAAATTATATTTGTTGAGCTGATGAGACTTAAGATTTATTTTTTGGTTCATTTAATAGTATAAATTTGTAAGGTTTCTAAAAGTTTTAAACTTATCTTAAATAACAAATTTTATTATATTCTTTTAAGAAATCATTAAAAGTAAAATAATTAATTTCGTTTTTTACATATTTTTTATTTATTAAATTTAATTTTGTAAATATTTAGAACTATATAATGTGTAACATCTATTATTCTACTATATTAAATAATATATTAAACTGGTCTTCAACTGAATTTAATATAAATATTTAGTTTGGCATATATATGTTGCATGTTACAGATATTATTCTACTAACTAAACAATATATTATATAAAAACAATTATATATCATGAAGAATGTGATTAATTATTTGTAGTTGTTAAATATATTGTAGTCGAAGATGTCATGGTCATATTATTTCACATGTTTAATATATACAATGTAACCATAGATTGTAGTTACTAAAGATAAAAATTATTAGTCTGAAATATTAGGGATAAAAATTAAAGTTATAATATATCAATTTTCATAATAGATAAAATATGGAGAATAATGAAATTTTATTTCGTTGCTATAAAATAGGTTAGTTATATGATTTGAGTATATATAATAGGTTGGACTAAAAAATGAAAGGTTCCGACAACCTTGTTTTAGTAGATTTTTTTAGAACTCCTTCTCATTTAATAGTATAGATTATCCAGCGTTAAAAAAATAAAAATAATGTAAACAAAATTTCTTTTATATTTGCTTTGAGTTTTTGAGCTTCCAATCGAGGAGGAGAATGGTCATGTGGAGAATATATTCTCGATTCAGGTTTATGAAACTCTTAAAAGAAAATTAAGTAACTGTTTATATATAATTTTATATATAAAATAAAATGTAATGAAAATTATATAATACTATCATCTATACTAAAATAAATAAAAAATGAAATCATCTCCCATTTATTTTATTATATTTTACTAAGAAATAGTCAATATATGTTAAACTGAGTGTTTGAATTCATTATTCATGTATCTAGGTATTCACTGGGATGATTGAATATTTTACTTATTCATAGTTAGATTTAGATTTGGGTTTGCTATGGTTTTTGTTTTTACTTTTTAATATTCGGAAAATCCGAAATATCGTAGAATAAAACCCATTTGGGTATTTATGTTAAATTCAGTTCGGTTTGGATTTTGAGTTGGTTCTGTTGGGATTTTTGGGTTGATTCCTTTAGGATATTGGTTTCGGGTTTTTTGGCAACCCTACATAAAACCGAGCTAATCCAAGAGTAACATTTTTTGTTAAAATCCAAGGATAAACCTTGATATTTTAAAATTCATAAGTTTGATTCTGAAAACAATAAAAGCTTGCGTGGTTGATAGAAATCATGTTTTACTAACTTCTTGTTAAATTATATTATGTTTTTAAAAGAAAAATACAAAAATAAATAAAGAATAATAATAATAATTAATAAAAACGAGAATAAATCTCTTAAAAAAATATTTTAACACCAACCCACTAAACCCTAAACTCTAATCCTAAACCATAAACCTTTGGGTAAATCATAAACCCTTTAGATAAATCTTATAATGTTTTAAAATTTTAGTGTTTATAATTTATCCAAAGCTTTAGAGTTTAGGATTAGAGTTTAGGGTTTAGTCTTTATGATTTACCCAAGGGTTTAGGGTTTAGGATCAGATTTTAGGGTTTAGTCTTTTAGTGTTAAAAATTTAGTGTTTATGATTTATCCAAGGGATTAGGGTTTGGAATTAGATTTTAGGGTTTAGGGTTTGGAATTAGATTTTAGGGTTTAGTGTTTATGATTTATCCAAGGATTTAGGGTTTAGGATTAGAATTTAGGGTTTAGTGTTTTAGTGTTAAAATATTTTTTAAAATAATTATTTTTGTTTTTATTAATGATTATTATTATTTATTTATTTTGTATTTTTTATTTTTAAAAATATAATATAATTTAACAAGATTTGGTTTTTTATAGATATCAAATTTGAAATAAAAAAATTCTTTGGGGAGCCGAAATTTGTCTCTGTATCATTGTAAATGTTGTGTAAACCTTTATTATTAGTTATTTTATATGTCTTTCATTTTATCTATGATCTTGTGTTATTTTTTTTGTGTTTGAGTAGTTTCCCAGTTAGGTGTTAGAGTTTCAGTGGAACTTTTGAGATTGAAAATTTAGATTCTTCATTAGGATTTTTCTTAAAGCCAGGACTTGATTAATCACATAGGTTATGATCCTAGGTTCATTAAATATGACAACTGTTAATTTAGGTTGTCTCAAAATAATCCATATGAGAGAAATGTGAATTGAAAATTATCAATAGATTATTCATTAGGATTATTCTAGATTTCCAGAGTTCTCAAACCATTCCATTATTATTGAGTTGTTTTAAGAGTGAATTGACTTAAAAACAAAAAACAATTTGATAAAATTAGCAAACTACTTTTGATAGACAAGTTAAGCGTTTGTGAACAAAAATACCATGGTGTGGGATTTAAAGAGGTTTTGTGTGTGTATAAGGAGTGTAAATACACTTTCTTTTAACCTTTACACTAGAGTTTGACTCGCACTAAACTGTGGATATTTTTATATCGATATTATTGAGAATTGTTTGGAAACATAGATAGCAGATTAAATATTTATTTTTATTTGCATATTTAGTCATTGCATTTATAATAAATCAAATATTTACTTTTTTATTTTTTATTTACAGATTATGTCATTACATTTAAAGTCAACTTAAATTAATTAATTACAAAGGTTTTCTTTCTTTGTGGTGAAAATAAAAATACGAACTAAAATATATAGTATATATTATATAAAATAATTTTAAAATATAGTATAACCTTATTTAATTTAGTCAAATATAAAATTTCAACAATTCAATTTTCAAGAAAAAAAATATATCATAAAAATAATGATAATTCAGAGAAAACTAATACAAAAAATTAATTTTTTGTATGTTGTTTCACTTTAACTAAATTAAAAAAAAACATGTTAATATATGAATAGTAAAATTACATCAAATTGCATTAAGAATGAAATTTTTAATATAATATTATGTACAAATAAATAATTATTAAAAGTTAATGTTATAAAATAAGATATTCTACACTATATGTAAATTACAACATATTAAAAAAAATTAATTCTTCTATAAAATTAACGATTTATGAGTTCACGTTGAACAAAAATTAAATCAAACATCCGCACAGGGGTGCAAGTCAAGTTCTAGTTTTAAATTTATAAATATTACACTACATATTTAAATATCTGATTTAGTGTTACATATTTTGTAATTCTATAGTTTTAGTGTTTAGGTTTCTTATTTTATATTATTAATGTAATGATTTACTGTAGATATAATTTAGTTTTAATAAAAAATTACATAATTTACGAATTTTTGCGTGTTTTAGTGGTGAATGATATTTTTATTTATTTATTTGAATGTAATTTAAAAAAAATAGAATAATTTATCACATTAATACAATTCTTTAATATTTAATTTATATAAAAACTTCCTATAGTATTAAGATTATCTAAAATTGTTGTATATTTGATTGGTTAATGTAAATAACTAAATAACTCATATTAAGTAGATAATGTAATGGTCCTACTAGGATATTTCTAGAGTAGATAGAATAGTGACTCTGTTTTATTAAATTTTAATAAACTAGATGAAGACATGCATGGATTTGTTTAATCAAATAAAATTCATGAACCAAAAAAAAACAAAATCTCAAATTTATCAGGATTAGTTTTTGGTTGGTTCATAGTTTATTAGGTTCTGTAGCTCAGGGAAAATGGTCATTTAAATCATCAACTCTCAGATTTGGTTGAAAAAATATGAAATTTCTTTTGGATCATTTAAAGCACCAACTTAGTCTGAATAGGCACTTTAAACTTCAACTTAATTTGACTAAGCCAAATTAAAGATGAAACTCGGGTAGAAGATTGATTAGAAGAAGTTAATCGCTGTATTTAATCTCTTTAAGTCCAAATGACGTTGTTTAACTTTTTTTTAATAACATTATCTGAAAGGAATCGAGCCCGTGACCAAAGATTACATACGTTGTAAACCCAGACCACTAGTCCATTTACAATTTTGTTAACTTAAGTAAACACTAATAGATGTTATTATTATTAAACTTCCAAATCATCTTTTCTTAACCTAAATCCCTAAATCAATCCTTGTATTTAGAAACAGAGAGTTTCACAAATCGAAAGGGAAAGGTGGATTCAAGCAAGTGTCGCTGAATTTTCGTCGGCATCCCTATTTAATTTCATCAGCTCGTCCCCGAGTTTCAGCCAAAACTTAATCTCTTGCCTTGAACTTAAAAATAGCTCTTTTGTGCCAAATTCATAGGAAATGTGTAGATTTGTGAATCTCTTGGTTTCTAAATTCCGTTTTTTACTACGACCGATTTAAGATTTAGGTTAAGAGAAGATGATTTGGAGTTTAATAATAATATCTATTAATATTCATTTAAGTTATCAAAATTGTAAGTGGTCTAGTTGTTAGGGTTTACAATGTATGTATCTTTGGTCATGGATTTGATTCATTTTAGATATTTGTTTTTAAAACAAACGACGTCGTTTGAACTAATAGAGATTAGAGACGGTGATTAATTCTGTCTAATCAATATGTTACTCAAGTTAACATTGTCTTTAATTAAGTTGGGAAAGTGGCTATTCAAACTAAGTTAGTGCTTTAAATAGTTCAAGAAAATTTTATTTTTTGAATCAAATTTGAAATTCAGTGATTTAAATAACTATTTTCCCTTGTAAGTATATACGTTGAGTATAGTTTTCGTTCAGTCTGATTATAACTCACCTAACTAACAATAACTCTTATAGAACGATTATAAGAGTTTCAATTTTTGAATCTTGACTTATTCACTGTCTTTCCTTCGCCGCATGTACCAATTCACAACTCCGAACTCTTCTCTCGTAGTGTAAGATAACACAACAAAACATATTATTAACACTATATTTTTCAACAAGTTATTAATAAAAAGCAACCAGCTATAAAGTCCCTTTATTTTAATGGGAATCTACAAAAAGAAAAACAACTTCCAAATTCCAAAACATCGAGAGCAATGTTTTCATTATCTGTCTCTTCTGGTCCTGATCTTGACCGTGGTGGCCGTACAACTCTTCTTTATATGCAGGGTTACGTCTGTAAACGAGACCAATGCGTATCTATACCACAAATGCTTCGAGAAGGATGGAAAATATAAGTCAAAGAGTGTGTACGAGAAAAACCTCGACTTTCTCATTTCCAACGTTTGGAAACACGCTTCTGTAAAAGATTACATCAATGGCATTGAGGGTGATCGTCCTAATACGGTTTACATCCTTATCCAATGCCGTGGTGACTGACTCTTACGGATCCAACTGTGATACATGCCGCTCCACTGCCTACTCCGAGGTTAACATAACTTTTATCGATTTGTTTATTTGCATTTGGGTTTTGTATTTATCGTAGTGTAAAGAATATGTAAATGTTAAACAAAAACGTTCAGAATATTTAATATTTTTGATCAAACTAGTTTGTCACATTTTAATAATTAACATTTAAGAGCATCCTCAATGGTAAGATACCCAAAAGAGTAGCTTACCAAGTGTAAAACTAAATTTTATCAAAATTCATTTGTCTAACTAAAATTTTAAATTCAGTAAAAAAACTAAAATTTTAAATAAAAATGTTAAATCTGTCACCACTTGACATGTGTGAATGGATTTTTGACAAATTATATTTGGGTACCTTACGTGAGTAACTCTCTTCACCAATTCCCATTCTCTTATTTTGTTTTCAAAATTTTCAAATGGTATATTAAGTATAACTTTATCAAAAGATACTACCAAGAACCCGGACGAGTTAGTCCAGTGGTACTCTCTCCTTGTGGGAGGTCAGCTGTTCGAAGCTCGGGCGGGGAAGCGTGACTTAGGCCCCCTGGAGGGTACAGACGCAGGTTGGCGCCGGGCTCAGGGGGATTACGGCCCAAGGCCCGAACCCCATCCTGATTAACAAAAAAAAAATACTACCAATGAAAATGCCCTTGAGTTGTGCACCAAAGAACTGCAGTAAAGTCTCTATACACTACCCCAATATTAAATTACTAAGTATTTCCTCCGTTTCACTTTAGTTGTCATTTTAAGTTTATGTACACGGTGTAAAAATAATTAATTTTGTATATTTTCAAAATAAAAACATATTTACTTATATACCTAACCGCATTTCAACCAATGAAAAAATAGAAAATATCAATTTTGCATTGAAATTATAAAAGGATACTTATTTTAAAACAGAAATTTTACCGTATAACGATGTCTAATTTGAAAAGAAGGGAGTATGAATTTATGAAGGTTGTACTGTATATGTTTGTATGTACGTAAATTAGTCCTTCGGTGCAATATTAATTTTTCTTTTGATTGTAGTTTGGTTATGTATATGCGTCATGCGTGCATATTTGACAGCTACGTAAAAGATGTCCGGTGAACAAGGGGCAACAGTATGGTTTGACCGATGTCTTCTGAAGATTTCTCCGACCACTTTCTTGAACGAGATGGATGTCAAGAACAAGTTCTATATGTACACACTACAAGAAATATAGAAATATTAGTATTGATAGCACCCAAAAAACGATACTATAACGTTTTTGTAACGTTTTGAAGAACGCCGTGACAACCGCAGTTATGGTAGACCTTCCTTTTATCGTAGCGTATTTTCGTGTGCTATAAAAATTATAAAAATTATAGCATTTATGTTTCACTATATTAAGCTATTTTAATAACACCATAATTTTGATGTTATATGATTTACTATGGCATTTTTCATGTGCCATAACATAATTTATAATGATATATATATAATGTTATAATTAAAATAAAATAATTAAAAAATATTAAATTAATTATTAATTAACAATAACTAATTAAAATAAATAATTAAAAATAAAATTTCAAGGTAATTCATAAAATAAAAATTAATTTTATTTATTGATTTATTGATTAAAATGAGTATACAAATAATTAAAAACACATTAAACCAAAAACTAATTACATAATTAACCTAAGGCTGATCTACACATAAACCCGGTTTAGAAAAAAAAACTAAAATCTAATTAACCTAATAAGGGTTCCTTTCATCAAGCCATGTGTGCCTTCACAGTAGCCACCTTCCTCAAGCACCACTGCATCTGCTTTGTCTTGCCTCTTCGCCTCTTTGTGCTTCGGTGTCTGCATCGCCTCCTCGTGCCTTAGCTTCAGCCTCAAATTATCTTGCTCTGAACCGCATCGGCCTCTGCTCCGATGTGGCATCCTTCACCCTTGGCGTGCGTCCCTTTCATTTTGATTCCAGATCTATAGACAATAGTAACAGATTTCATTAGAAAATATAAGATGAAAAGAACTTGAACAAAAAGAAGGAAAGATGAAGAAACGGGCCGAGGATGAAGCGGAGGTTATGGAGATAATAGCGGTGGGGGGAGGTGATGTGATGGTGGCTGAGATGGATTAACAACATGGTGGTTGAGGCAGAAGTAATGGCGGAGGAGGTGATGGTGATTTGTTTTTGTAGGAGGAAGATTGTTAAGGTGGAGAAAGGTACGTTCAATAATGAGGGAATAAGATGGGAAGCAAACTAATTTGGATCTACAGAGGTTCATAAACAAAGAAGAGAAATAGAAAGGCTCAATCTACAAACAATTAGAGAGAGACATAAGAATTTTTAGATAAGAGGAATTGAGAAAAAAAAAGACATAAAAGATTTTAATCAAGTAAGAAAGACGGAGAGGCTTCTTCACAGGAGAGAGAAGGTGGAAGAATAGATTTGGGCCATTAGATTAAACAATATCAACGGCTTGAAGTTCAATCTTTAGTTATCCTCGCCAATTTCTCTCATTGGTCACTGTTTTTTTCTTTTCTTTTCTCTTTTTATTTATTTATCTTCTTTATTATACATTATTTTTCAAATTAAGTTTACAATTTTCAGTTTAAGTATAATTGAAAAGATATTTAAGTTTAGAGTTTGGATTAAAAGTTTGTATTTATAGTTAATGATTGAGAGTTTAGAACTTTTGTAAAAATTATGATTTGTGGTTTATAATTTAGATTTATGATTATAAGTGTAAAATGAAACTTTTATTATCACGACGATATAAGGTTTAATTTTCAAAATACAGTTTGTGTTTTGGAGTTTAAACTATCATTATTAAATTTTTGAAATTTTGATTTGAAGTTTACATTTAGCAAATGTATGATTAATGTTTTTGTTTATCAAAATGTATGATTAATGTTTGAGCTTAGAGTTTAGGGTTGTTTGAAAGGGTGATATGTGTGATGCGAGTGGATTAACTTATAGTTTTGTTGTTTATAATTTAGTTTGAGTTTTAGAATATATTTGGAGCTTAAGTTTAAAATTTATATTATAAATTTGAAAAGATCAAATTTATGACTTTGTATGCTAGGTTTAAGTTTAGGGTTTAGGGTGTAAATTTAAGATTTAGTTTATGGTTTGGGGTATATTTAGGGTTTAGGGTTATGTTTAGGGTATATTTAGGGTATATTTAGGGTTTAGGGTTATGTTTTTTTTAAATTACGAAATACAAATAAACAAATTTTTATATAAATCGTTTTTTTTTACAAAATGGTAGCCGGTTTTAACATTTTTAACATTTCTTTTACTTATTCATTTTACACTTACTTGAAACAAAAGTATCATAATTTTTAACATTGGTTTGTTCCAAGTCCATGAACTGGTATTCGATTACAACTATTTATATTATCACAATTCATTTTCTACAAAGACCATACTAATATAACAAAAAAACCTCAAACTCACAATCCTATTTATTAATTTTATAAAACGCATATCAAGTCTTGCCACCTCTGTCGCATGTCTTATGAATGGAAGACATATCAAGTTTTATAAACCACATATCGAGTTTATAAAACACATATCAAGTTTTATAAACCTCATTATGGAAACCACCAGCAATCTCTCCGGATATCTTCTGAATTTGTGATTGCACATTAGAGAACTCTCTTACACTCTCTTCTTTATGTTGCCACAGTTGTTCAAGAAGTCTGCTTATCCGGATGCAACAACAGAAAAAACAAATACACACATATCACCCACAAGAAGATACATATCAAATATAAAAACAAAACTTACAATATTCACGCCACACAAGAATGAGTAAAGTTCGCAGTAAAGTTCCAGAATTAATCTCTCCAAGAGAGGGACCTTCAGCATCTGTTACCACTATTGTCCTGAACTCACAAGGTTTCCTGCAGAAAATATCAAAACAAAAAGACTATAATTAAACTTCCATCTATACTCCTTCGGCTTCACCGACTCAGCCATAGCTTCACCACATGTAGTAAGAAAATACCAGAGTTTGCCCCATGTCTATTCAACACATTCTTCAACGTTAGAT
>JABAYD010002157.1:0-14334 GCA_014822095.1 Diplotaxis tenuifolia
AACGTTTCCGCTTTGGTTTTGATTCTTCGGTGAAATTTTCTTTGAGCCACTCATGGAGTTTTATTGACGGTTATTTCATCGGAATCTAGTCACGAAACGTTTTTAAAGGTTATTGAGCGGGATGAATCAGTTAACCAGCGATATGCTTAGTCGACCAGAAGAGATGACATGTTCCCTGTGTCGTATTTACTTGTACTTTTGCTCTCGATTTTGTTTTGTCTCAAGTGTTATAGATGTTTGTCCGTGATTCGCTCGGTTCAGCGGAAAATGGGAGCGATGCTCAAAACAGCTCCGCGTGAGGTGAGTTGTTCATCTCGAAACAGCTGCGCGTGCAGCGAGTTGTTCGTCTCGAAATAGCCCCGCATGCGGCGAGCTATTCGTCTCGAAACAGCTCCGCATATGGCGAGCTGTTTGTCTTAAAACAGCTGCGCGCGCGACGAGCTGTTCGTCTCGAAACAGCTGCGCGTGCGGGGAGCTGTTCAACTCGAAACAGCTGCGCGTGCGGCGAGCTGTTCATCTTGAAACAGCTGCGCGTGCGGCATTCATAGCTGTTCGTCTCGAAACAGCTGCGTGTGCGGCGAGGTGTTCGTCTCGAAATAGCTGCGCGTGCGGTGAGCTGTTTGTCTGCGCGTGCGGCGAGCTGTTCGTCTCGAAACAGCTGCGCGTGCAGCGAGCTGTTCGTCTCGAAACAGCTGCGCGTGCTGCGAGCTGTTCATCTCGAAACAGCTCCGGGTGTGACGAGCTGTTTGTCTCGAAACAGCTCCGCGTGCGGCGAGCTGTTTGTCTTGAAACAGCTACACGCGGGGCGAGCTGTTCGTCTCGAAACAGCTGCGCGCGTGGCGAGATGTTCATCTCGAAACAGCTGCGCGTGCGGTGAGCTGTTCGTCTCGAAACAGCTCCGCGTGCGGTGATCTGTTCGTCTCGAAACAGCTCCGCGTGCCGCGAGCTGTTCGTCTCGAAACAGCTCCGTGGTGAGCTGTCTGTCTCGAAACAACTCCGTGGTTAACTTTTTGTCTCGAAACAGCTCAGTGGTGAGTTGTTTGTCTCGAAACATCTGCGCGCACGGCGAGCTATTCGTCTCGAAACAGTTTCGCGTGCGGCGAGCTGTTTGTCTCGAGACAGCTGCGCGTGCATCGAACTGTTCGTCTCGAAACAGCTGTGCATGCAGCGAGTTGTTCGTCTCAAGACAGCTACGCGCGCGGCGAGCTGTTCGTCTCGAAACAGCTGCGTGCGCGGCGAGCTGTTCGTCTCGAAACAACTCTGCATGCGGCGAGCTGTTCATCTTGAAATAGCTCCACATAAGGCAAGTTGTTCATCTCAAAACAGCTCGAGGAGCGGTCCAGGTCGCCGTACGGCGAGCTGGGTGTGACTGTCCAGCTCGTCGTATGGCGAGCTGCTGCAGACGGTCTCGATTCGTCGAGCTGACTTCTTGTCGTCGTAAAATATCAACGGAAACTCCGATCAAGGCGAAACAAAAAGCTGTGCGATCAAGAATCGAGAGAGAAGCTTGAGGAGTGGTCCAGCTCGCCGTACGGCGAGCTGGATGAGCCTGTTTAGCTCGCCGTACTGCTAGCTGGTGCGGACGATCTCGATTCGTCGAGCTGACTTGTTCTCGTCCTAAAATCTCAACAGAAACTCTGATTGAGACGAAACGAAATGATGTGCGATCGAGAATCGAGAGAGAGGCTTGGGAACTGGTCCACCTTTCCGCACAGCGAGCTGGACATTGTGGTTCCGATTCGCTACGATCCCCTTTTGCCATGAGTAACCTACAACTTGGCTGAAGAGAAATCCAGCCGGCTGAAGAGAAATCCAGCCCTGGTGGTAAAGCCTCTTGCAATCAAAAATCTTGCAATCTGTATATCTTTTTCTTATGTTTTGGGGTTGGGGATTGTTCTCTAAAAAGCTTGATATTTGTTTGTTGGTGAGCTACTGGATTCACAAAAAAAAATCATAGAAAAAAATGGAGAGAAACACAAGAGAGAAGTGAGGCCTTGGCTATCTGTTATTGTGCTAATTTTCTTGTTTAGATTGTAATCGTAAACCATGGCTGGAGATGTCAGTAAAAGAAAGGAGGCACCAACTGTGACGTTTACTAAATTGCAGATGGAAGAAATGGTGTATGAGATCATGAAAAGAATGAAAAAGACTGGGTTTTTTCAACATAAACATGCTGGTAATTTCTTTGGTAATGTTTCTCAGGTTCAAAAAGATGCTAAGGACAAAAGGAGGAGCAGAATACCATCTTTTTGTGGCAAAAACGACCATGATGGCTATTTGGAGTGGGAGCAGAAAATGGAACTTGCCTTTAATGGCAAATTACTCAGAAAGCAAGAAGGTTAGACTGGCTACATCAAATTTCTGTGGTGATGCCATTCAATGGTGGGAGCAGCTTGTTACTATCAGAATAAGGACAGGAGAAGCACAAGTTGCGTCCTGGTTTGAGCTCAAATATATCATGAAGAAGCACTTTGTTGCTGGTAAATACAGCAGAAGACATCTGAGACAAGCCAAAGAAGAGACCAGGTCTTGCCATCATTGTGATCAGCCAAGAAAATATCAGTCACATAATCAAAGAAGGCCAAACCCACGTCCTCTCTCAAGATCCAATGAGCCACTGTGTTCTAAGAAGGAATCAGCTATCCAAGAGCTGAAAACAGAGCTATCTAAAGTAATAAAAGAAACTGAGACAGAAAATGAGTTTTCTCTTTTTTTCTTCTCAATCTGAACTTGTTTACAATAGTGCTTGTGTTAAACTAACCTGTTTTGAACCGGTGCAACCGAGTAGCCTTGGATCAGTGTCTCAGGTCTTAGAAAACTCAGCAGAAGAAGCACAAAAGAGTTCACCACCGGAAGAAGTCTTGGAGCAGCCAAACATCACTAAAACAGAAACTGATGAAAAGTCATTATCTTTGGACTCTCAAGAGCATTGTAAGGATCTTGATATGGTTAATTATTTTCCTGAAATATTTGTTATGGTTAGTTCTCAAGAGGTAAAACGTTCTGGTCTTGAAAAGGTGAAAGAATTTTGTGTTTCAAACTCTGTTTTTGAAAACATGATTAACTCTTTTAAAGTGTTTGAACCTGATAAACTCTATGATCAAAAAAGTTTTCAATATGGAAATAACATCAATCCTGGTCTTGTTTTGAGTCTTGATCTGTTTCTGAAACATAACAAAAGTCTTGGTCACCCTGAAAAGAGAAAACCTTGTGTTTCTTATGATTGCTTTGACGTTAATGGCATTGATCTTAGTTTTTCTAGGCATGAACTTCTCACTGATGATTTTGTTGCATCTACTTATGTTTTGAACAAACCTAGAAAGTTGCAGGAACATAAATCACTTAGGGCTAAAACCGATTTTATTTGTGATTCAGTATTGAAACTTGGTATCTTATGTTCTGAAACTGGAAAATCTTGGCATGTTTTGAGATCATCCTTTGAGAATGCTTTTTTTTGAGCTTTGATGATATTCTGGTTTATAATACTTTCTTTGATAAACATGATGAGCCATGGTTAAGTTATTCTTGGTTTGAACTTGATATTTTGTGTTTTAAATTTGAGGAACTTGTTCCTGTTCTGAAATTGTTCATTAAGAACCATGCTATCTTGTTCCTTGATACCATTCTCGTGTACAACACTTACTTTGATATGCATAATCAAAGTCTGGCGCGTTTCCTACATGATCTAGGGAAAGAAAGTTTGTTTCTGATCCGAACAAGAACATGTCTTGCACTGATAATTATGGATCTCTAATCTCTGTTTTGAGTGTTCAGAAAGAACATGATCAATCTCAACGAAACGGGGGCAACCACTATGTTTATCAACCTGAGATTTGGAGATGGAAGTACTTGAGGAAAATGACCTCAAAATTCCAAGGAAGTTTATGTCCAAAAACTTACTTTGATTTTACTTACATGTTTCTGTTCTTGATCATTTGTCTTGTGTCTTACTTGTTTCCTTTTGATGTAGGAGATACAGATTTGAGGACAAATCTTTTCAAAGGAAGAGGGGATGATGTAATCATGGTTGAGCCAGATGACTATGCGACTAAAGATAAATCGGGATGGCTGAATGGAAGCTTGAAGATGAACCAGAGGCTAGAATGGAGCATAATGAGCTTATTTTGGCTATTAGAAACATGACCAACAAGGTGGAAAAGATGTGGATCATACTCATGGACGAACTATGACTTTCTTAGTCTAAAAAAAGATCAATACTGAAGTTGAGGGTCCATTCTCTCTATCTGATGAGCAAGCCACGAAATTGGTGTCAAGAAGCTGGCAAAATAATTAATAATTTAGTTTTCTTATTTTTCTACAATTTAGGACTTTTCGGTTTCCTTTTCTTCTACATATACTCTCTTTTGTTTCTGAAAAAAAAACTATTCACCTTTTTTATCAAAATTCTCTCTAAATTTGTGAATCTCTTGTTCATCTTTGAACACTGAATGCTAAAGAGTTCATTTTCTGATTGCATAACTTGTCTTTGATCACAATCAGAGTTAATTCTCTTGATCTTAGATACATCTACACAAGTGTTGATCAATCCACAGATCCTCACTGAAGTTCATCATCCATCTCGACTTCTTTCTATCAAAACCATCATCATCTATCACTCAAACCATCAGATCTTCCTTCAAAGAATCTGGGACAATGAATCTCCTCCCTAGGGATTCATCACAAACACTCCTAATAAATAATAGAGTTAAAGCATCTAAAATTATGGGTTCTTATATAGTCACTCATCTTCAAAATAAATAAATAAAACTTGAAAATAGGAAATAGAGCATAAAAGTTTATCATATGAGAAAATATAAAAAAAAACAATTGAGAAATTCCTATACTATATTAATACCCTAATGGTTTTAATGAAACAAAATATTAAATTGACAAAATTTTATATTTCTTGGGAGACCAACATTTTAATCACTATGATGTTCTTAGAGCATCATTAATGGAAAAGTATCTTACACGAGTACCTCACCTCACCTGTATTCTTTTGGTATATCCTGATAAATTAAATGGTCTTTCCTTTGCTCATCCATAATGGGGAATCTCTTAACTTCATTCTAAATTATATCTTTCACTTTTAGTTCTTACGCCAGCGCAATATTTGTTCTCCTCATTAGACTGAAGCATAAGGCTTGTTTTCTCAATTCTTCAATGTTATGTTGGTGCACTTGAATCCTTATTATGATTACTATACAGGCACTCATGTTTGAAAATACGCATTAGCGGTTAATCTATTGTCAGAGATTATACGAGGATAAATTGGAGATTAGTTTTGTAAATGTGTGGCTTATTCGTATAATATATAATAGTCCGGTAGAATAACTGAGAAACTGGAATGTGGTATTGTGGCTAAATTTATGAATTTTTGGGTCTTTTTCATGTCACGAGTTCAAGCAAATCCACACCTCAAATCCACACTCATTCGAGTGTTTACCGTTTTTTAGTAATGAATGTTAAATTACAAATTTACCCATATCTTCTTCCGTCAAACATTAAATTTTGCAACCTTAATTTTTTTTTTTGCCTCTTACACTGTATCAAACTTTCTTTAAATTTTTATTTTTTATCTATTAATCTATCAAATATTGTTAGATCCAACTTGGGGTTACATTAAAGTTAAAGAAAAAGACGAAACAAAAAATTGTTTTGGTTAAAGAATCCATAACTCGATCATGATGGAGAAAATTAGACTGAGAAAATTAGACAAGAAAAGAATCCATAATCCGACGGTTTCATTTCAGAAACTGCCCCTCTTTGTGCAGTTTCTTCCGATTTCGACTCAATAATGGGGTTGTCTATGGCGGTTCTGTTGGATGAGTCTTCCATGTCCGTAGTGGGTTTCCCCAACTACGATGCTAATCCTTTGATCCAGTATATATACATCCTCTATGACCCTTTTATTGATCATACAATCAACAGTAATCTGCAAACCCTTTATCTTTTTCGATTTAATCTCTACTTGTCAAGTATGGCGGATAACCTTCGACGCACAATTCAAGATCTAACTCTCGGAGCCGAAGACGAGCCGGTTGCGCTATCCTTCGATGTTTGTGCTGAAGCAATACGTGCTACTCAATTCTCACTGATGGGCCGACCAACAATTCCCCGTAAACAAAATCTCCGTTCAATGATGACGGGTCTCCCAAGAATGTGGGGAGTTTCTGGGCTGGTGTCTGGAAGAATTGTGGAGAGGACTAAGTTCCAATTCATTTTCCCATCGGAAGAATTACTTCAATTTGTCCTTACCAGAGGACCTTGGGCGTACAATGAGCGTATGTTGGTTCTGAGTCGTTGGAATCCTGCTCTGGGTGATGAGCAATTGAATCATATTCCATTGTGGATGCAGATTCGTGGTATTCCATTGGAGTTTCTCTCTGCTCCGATGATAAGGAATATCGGTGAGGTGAGGTGTTGTTGGTGGATTTCAAGCCAGAAGTCACTAGTAATGTGGAGTTTGTCAGAATCCAATTCAACTGGGATATCTCTTTTCCTTTGAGGTTTCAGCGTAATTTTCAGTTCTATCCTGGAATGCATACCCTCCTTAAGTTTCGGTACGAGCGTCTGCGTGGATTTTGTGAAGATTGTGGAATGCTAACCCACGACACTGGAGAATGTTTATGAAAGCCGCCTCACAATGATGAGGCAGATGACCATGATGATGAGGATGGTGAGGATGGTGAAGGACAAGATGACCAGGAGGATGTGGAGATGCCAGAAGAGGGGGCGATAATACCACAGCATGATGAGATGGTTGGTATTGGTAATCAAGATGATCAGGTGGTAAGAAATGTTCACGGAAGAGCTCTGGAGGGATCTAATATGGCTCTGTTACAGAAGTTTGGCTCTCATTCTGCAATGGAATTGGATGTTGGTTATCATGAGTCTCGTAAGAGGAAGATTTCAACAATGTTGGTTGCTACTAGTGAAGAGGGTGGGAAAAAGAAAATGGCTGGGGAGGAGGAGGATCACGTTATTCTTGAGATGGAGGAGAGATGGAGCTCTGAGTTCAGTTTTGGTCAGTATGGCCCTTTCCTTAGGGATGGGGATGGTTATGATGAGATTCCAACCGTAATGGAGCTACTTGGGGAAGGGAGTTCATCTGGTAAGCGTGCTCGTGACAGTTCTGATACGGTGGATAAGTACCCTGTGGGACGAATGAGGATCACTGGAGAATGGAATGGTCTGCGAAAGTTACAAGATGACTATGAGGATGATCAAGATTTGGAGGAGGCTAACACAATAGACAGAGGGGCGGTGGGCTCGGTTCCACCAGAGGTCCCATGAGAGTGGAGGTGTGGAACTGTCGAGGCTTGGGACAACGCCTGACAGTTCGACGTCTTTTGTTGTTCCTCATTGAAACAAAGAATCAGAATGATTATGTCCGTGATATTGCTGTGTATTTGGGTTATGATCAGATGGTGTTAGTGCCTCCTCAGGGTTTAGGTGGGGGTTTAGCTGTAATGTGGAAGAATTATGTATCTGTTTCATGTATTTCCAGTGATGTTCGTCTTGTAGATCTCTATGTTGAATATAAGGCTTTCAATTTTTACTTGTCTTGTGTTTATGGTCATCCTAATCCTCAACATAGAAACCATTTATGGGAACAATTGCAGAGATTGGCAGTATCTAGAGTGGGTCCTTGGATGATGTGTGGTGATTGGAATGAGATAACTCAACCTAGTGAAAAGAAGGGTGGTCGTGTGAGATCAGAATCAATACTCAGAATTTTAATACCATGATACAAGTATGTGATATGTCGGAGCTAAAATGTAAGGGTAACCCTTTTAGTTGGGTTGGAAGAAGAAGAACTAAAGTGATTGAATGTTGTTTGGATAAGGTTTTCGTCAATACAGATTGGTTGTCGCAGTTTCCTTTTTCAGAAACAAAGTATTTAGAGATAGCAGAATCTGACCACCGTCCCATGATTATCTCCATTGTGTATCGACAGAGAACCCGAAAAGGTTGGTTTTTTTATGATAAAATATTGTTTGATCAGCAAAATTTTGTGGATACTGTAACAGAGTCTTGGCAGGTTTCTCTGTGTAGAGATGGTTGGATGGGTAAATTGGATCATTGCAGAGGGATCATGATTGGATGGAAAGGTAGTAATACTATTAATGCTGCTGTACGTATTAAAGAAACAAGAACGTTGATTGATCAAGCTATGTGTGATAGTTCGGTTTCTATTGAACATATTCATCAGCTAAGATGTGCACTTAATCAAGCTTATCAAGATGAAGAGGAGTTTTGGAGGCTAAAGAGTAGAAACAGGTGGTTAAATCTTGGTGATCGTACCACTAGATTTTATCACGGTCTAGCAAAAATGAAGAAAAGCCAGAATAGAATTAAACATATGGAGGATAAACATGGTATGCTGCATTCTAAAGATGAAACAATTGGAAAAATTGCAGAGGAGTATTTTATGGATATGTTTTCTTCTTCTCCAACAATTCCTTTATCGGATGTTCTCCCTAATATACCTAAGAAGGTTACGGTGGAAATGAATAATATGCTTACACGTCCAGTCACGGATGAGGAGGTCTATGAAGCTTTATCTCAGATTGGTTCAGATAGTGCTCCGGGACCAGACGGTTTCACAGCGGCATTTTATCAACAATTTTGGAGTGTCATTGGTGCTGATGTTTGTGCTATGATACGTAAATTTTTTGATTCTGGAGAAATGGACCCTAAAGTAAATCATACTAATATTTGCTTGATTCCAAAGATTACTGAAGCTAAAAGCATGAGTGATTATCGCCCAATTAGTTTATGTACGATGGCTTACAAAATTATCTCAAAGGTTCTATGCCTTAGGATGCAAGGATGTTTAGGTGTTGTTATTTCAGAATCTCAGGCGGCTTTTGTTCCAGATAGACAGATTCATGATGACATTTTGGTGGCTCATGAGCTCATACATGCTTTGAAGTCAAAGAAGGATTGTTCGGAGAAGTACATGGCGGTTAAAACGGATATAAGTAAAGCATATGACCGGGTCGAGTGGGAGTTTTTACGAATCATTATGGAGTTATTGGGATTTGATCAAAGGTGGATTAAGCTAATTATGAGTTGTGTTACTACTGCTACATTCTCGGTTCTCGTCAATGGTACTCCTTATGGATATGTTCAACCTTCTAGGGGAATAAGACAAGGAGATTCTTTATCCCCATATTTGTTTTTGTTATGTGCTGAGGCATTGAGTCAGATGATGGATAAAGCTCAAGAGTTGAAACAATTTCAGGGAATGAAACTTGCTAGAAATTGTCCTACAGTTACTCATTTGTTATTTGCGGATGACTCGCTATTTTTTGTTCAAGCTGATGATCAAAGCGCTAGGTGTATGGCTGGGATCTTGGATAAGTACGAGAAAGTATCTGGGCAAAAAGTTAATCTTTCAAAATCATCGATTATCTTTGGTAATAAGATCAGTGTTCATCAAAAACAGAATATTCAGAATATCCTCAACATTCAGAAACTTGGAGGCGGTGGGAAGTATTTGGGTCTTCCTGAACAACTTAGTAGCAGTAAAGTAAGTGATTTTCATGGGGTCGTGGAACAAGTTAAAGCTCAGGTATCACCATGGTATAATCAATTCCTTTCACCTGCTGGAAAAGAAGTGTTAATTAAGTCGGTTCTTCAGTCTAAGCTTGTGTTCTCAATGTCGTGTTTTGTTCTTCCTAAGACAACTTGTGATGAGATCAATTCTGTTTTATCAGAGTTTTGGTGGGGAAAAAATAATGATAGAAGGAAGATTTCTTGGGTCTCTTGGAAGCGTTTATGTCTCCCTAAGAAAGAAGGGGGAATGGGATTTAGAGATTTACAAGCTTTTAACAGGGCATTACTTGCTAAGCAAGCATGGAGGCTTCTTAAAAATACTTCATCCCTTTTGTATCGTCTATATAAAGGGAGATAATTTCATTCGACGACATTCTTACAGTCGTCGAATAGAAATCAATCCTCCTATGGATGGAAGTCCATTCAGGTAGGTAAAGAGTTATTGCAAAAGGGGCTTCGTACCCTTGTTGCTAATGGTTTGGTTACTAATGTCTGGTCTGATAAATGGATTCCTTGTTTACCTCCGAGATATCTTTGTTATCCTACGACTAATCCACAGATGAGAGTTGCGGATCTTATGAATGAGGATACTAGATCATGGAATGTTCCTCTGCTGGATTCATTATTTTCCCAAGAAGATAGCCGTTTAATTCAAAGTATTAAACTTTCGGTGTATGCTCCTCAGGATTGTTATGTCTGGCCTTATAATAAAAACATGAGTTACTCGGTTAAATCTGGATATTGGACAGCTACTCATGATCTAATAGACGATGATCCCATTGTTCCTCCATTGGGTTCTTTAAGCTTAAAAGCAAAGCTATGGAAACTGGAGATTTTACCTAAACTCAAACTGTTTTTCTGGAAGATATTATCAGGAGCTTTAGCAACCTTTTCTCAACTTTGTTCAAGAGGAGTGAATGTTGATCCAACGTGTCAACGCTGTTGCCTTGAGGAAGAAACAATAAACCATGCTCTGTTCCGTTGTCCATATGCCATTCCAACTTGGAGATGCTCTAATATTCCGATATATAATGTTTTCACTAAGAATCTAGAAGAAAACATATCAACCTTGTTTCAATATTTACAGGACAGAGGAGATGATATTGAGTACGGTATGCTTCCTTTTTGGATTACATGGTTTATTTGGAAATCAAGGAATGAGTTTTTGTTTACTAAGAGGAATGGACAACCAAGTGTAGATGCTCATAGAGCTTCTCAAGCTTGTATAGAGTGGAGGTTAATGGTAAGAGGAAAAAAAAATGACGCAGGAAGTTTGACTAGAAGTTTAATTCGATCTTCTAAATGGGAACCACCACCGGCACTTTGGTTGAAATGTAATTTTGATGCAAGTTTCTCAAGAAGTAATGATTATTGTTCTATGAGTTGGATTCTCAAGGATGACAAAGGAAGTTTTAAGGGCGCTGCAGTTTTGAGAATGCATAGTTCAGAGGTTCTTAACTCATTTGTGTGTGAGGCATATGCATTCTTATTTGCACTTCAGAGTATGTGGATCAAAGGTTGCAGGAATGTTTGGTTTGAGAGTGATAACTTGGAACTAGTAACGATGATTAATACTAAGTCTTGGCATCTAGATTTGGGTAACATATTACATGATATCCATCATTGGATGGAGTTATTACCAGAATGTTCAATTGAACATGTAAATCGTGAGAAGAATCAAGCCGCGGATGCTCTTGTTCGACATAGACTGGAAGATGCACCTGTTTATCAATATTTTCATTCTCCTCCGATTTGGTTAATTAATTTATTGTATTGGCCTTACACTGTTTAATTATTAATAAAATTTCATGTTGTTGTTAAAAAAAAAAAAATTTGAAGAAAAAGACAATTTTGGCATGTTTTTGGCCACATAGGTCCTCATTGCGATAGTAAGCAGCCGCTTAGTGAATCCAAGCTGAGAACTTGGCCACCTGATCCACGATTTTGTATATGGCAACCACCATTAATTAACATTTCAAATAAACTAATCTTCTATTTCAAAATATTTTTGTCATTACCTCGTTTATATCTACCATTGGTTGGTTTTCTTTTGTATTTTGTTATCCATCATCCGAAAAAGTTTATGCTTCCTCTAGTTTGTCTTTGGGACTATCCATTAATATCAGATGTTTAATCAAGACTCTAATACTTTAATACAAAAAAGTTTTAAGGATAATGATTCGGATTGTTGAAACTTTCACTACTATCATAATTAGCATGACTTGTTGTATGTGTTCACGTAGTTGATGTGATCGTCCAGATTTGTTGTTGCTAGGTTCTACGGCAGTTATATATAAAGCAGTAAAAAAAATTAATATTAGGTTAAACATACTTGTATATAAAAAAATTATCGTCTTTATAAATCAGAAAGAACCTTTATGCAAATTTAGGTTTCTTGACGTGATAGTAAAACTTCTAAACCGACATTTGGTTTTGTGATATCCATGTCATGGTATAATTTTACGTGCTCATTTTTTTAAGAACTATAATATTTATATACTTATGATTAATTTTGCCATGCAACCAACATCTTTTAGAAAAAAGTATAGATGACAAGAATGGTTTTTTTGCGGTCCAAAAAATAACATAATTGCACATTCCGTAATATCTCTTGTTGTATTGGGATTAAAATTTATATTATATTTTAATAAGATGGACTATAGATATTTTTAAGAAAATATATTTCTCAAAATATTATTTTCAATGAATCGTTTTATCATTGCTAACTTCTAGTTAAATAACATAATATATCAGAATTATGGAATTAGTATTTATGTATATAAAAATATGACATATTTTTATTGAATAATATTGTACTATAAATGAAAATAACTAACTATATCCTTATATTAAAATAGAGAAAAAGTTACAAAACATTAGATACCTGATATTTACATAGAAACTGTTAGATACATAATTTTGAAATTCAAAAATGATATTATCAATTTTTTGTTTTCTGAGTTTCAGTAGTAATTGTTTTTTGGATGATAAAATGTTCGTAAAATGTATTATTCAAATCTTGAGTTTTATGATTTTGTGGTGTATGCGCATTAAAATAAACACTGCTTCTTATTTTTTTATCAAGAAAATAAACAATAGACGAGTATTAGGTAAAAATTTATTTTGTAGCAACAAAATCTAATTATAAGAAAATTATGTATGGTAAAGTTATTTTTCCTTACTGAGAAGAAAGCAAGTGTTTCCACAAAAATCACATAAATTCACGTCCATCGATAAGCGCCCAAAGATAACGATCTACGCAAAACATGAATCTAAATAAGTCCACTCACAGATTTCCACCATAATTACATTCCCCTAACATAGGTCATGTAAATGTATCCATCAAAAAATGTCCATCCACCCAAAAATTTTAATTCAAATCCTTAGGTTATATACACTCGCATCCATGCAAAAGTATCAATTTTCTTAGTAAAAATAATGATGAAGATTGATGAAATTGATTAGTTAGAAAATAAGTTATTTATAGTAAAAATGTCTATTATAATTTATTTTTTTGAGTTTGATAACTAGAAAAGAAAACATAATAAGAAAATTATGAAGAAGAAAAAATAAATAAAAAATCATTGTGAGTTTTGAAATGATTCAATGGTATTTTTTAAAAAAGTGAATGATAGATAAAGTTTTTGTAAGTTACCAAATGTGTTTTCCTTTTACATTATATCGAGTAATGTGTCATAGTTTAACATTTTTATTCAGTACAAGGATGCAACCATCATTTGTCTTTCATATGGACGCAGAGTAATCGGTTTACACTACAAGAAAACATCTGATTAGCGACCAAAGTTTACGACTACAAATGTGTCGTCGTAAATTTCTATCGCGTTAACTCGAGTTTACGACGAAAAACAAAGTAGTTGTACATTCGTCATAATTTTGCGACGATTTGTTGTCAACGTCAAATAGTCGTAAATTACGACGAATTTACGTCGCATTTACGTCAATTACGCGCTGTCGAAGCAAATTCATCGTAATATATGCGAAGCAAATTCGACGTAAATACTAGACCCAAATTCGTCGTAAATTACTTTTAATTTACAACTAATTAGTCACAATCGATGCCAATTCGTCGTAAATAATATGGATGTTAATTCGTCGTACATAGACGAAGAAATTTAGTCGTAATTAACGACTTAACTACGACAAACTAATCCCCTATAAATACCATGTATATCTTCATCTCAAGCTCACACCTAAAATAAAAAATAAAATAAAAATTAGAATAAAAAAGAGAAAGAAATGTATTAGAATCACAATTAGGAGGATTTTACAATATTCTGACTTGTGATTCTAGTATCTTTCTTTTCTCTTTTTTCTTCAAAAATTTAATTAATATTTGAAAACGCAAAACAAAAGATTTAAAAAATCTTTAAAAAAAAAAGAGAAAGAAAAATACAGGGATCACAATTCGGAGAACCGATGTACCGACTTGTGATTCCAGAATTTTTCTTCTCTCTTTTTTTTTCAAAATTTTTAATTATTCGTCCCTAATTGGTCGTAAATCATGTCTAGTCGCTCATTAGTCGTAATTTGATTCAACATTACGACCACTTAACGCCTAAAAAACAAAACCGTTGTACATTGGTAGTTAGGAACGTAAGTTGGTTGTACTTTCGTTGTAATTTAATTCTATATTACGACCAATTAAGGACGATTAAGAAAACTGTTGTACATTGGTAGTTTGTAACGTAAGTTGGTTGTACTTTCGTGCCTACTGAAATCAAAATTTCTCTATAAATATGTTTGCATCTC
>JABAYD010002158.1:0-18624 GCA_014822095.1 Diplotaxis tenuifolia
GGGAACATGAAAGCGTGAAATTGATCCCATTTAATTGCTTTCTTGAATTGTGAAATCATTAAAAAAAAATTACGCAAGAGAGCGTATATGCTTTTTGTTTAATACGTAAGAAGCATTTTTTCTGCACTGAAAGTCTGAAAGATTCTTTAATAAGCTAGAATAATGGTTAGGTGAATTTGGGATATACTTTAGTGACAAATTACTTATTAATGAAGTAGGTGAATCTATTTATTAATTTTACAAATAAGAATATAACCCCAAAACAAAAACTTTGCAAGTGAGAAAATGATGATGTCTTCTTTTATTTTGTTTTGGAGTAATCTTCTTTTTGTGTGGGGCCACTTTAACTTATAAACACAAACATACAAACGATAGTAACGCACAAAGCTAACACAAGAGTCACATGACACTAAGAGATCAAAATCTATTGAAAAAGCATGGAATCCTCACGCAAACCACCATTTGTTTGCTTTAACCTAACACGGCATAAGTTAAGAGATGTAATAGTCGATTCATACATAATGCTTTAATCAAACTAGCATACAAGTCCACCAATATGACGTCATTGTGACTAACCAAGCTTTCCTTCCAAAGTCATTTATTTCATGTTTTGCCTCTTTTCGACTAGTTTCTCCAATGATTCTAAATACTTATTGACATAGCCACTGAGTATACCAGAACTAAGTAGAGACTCCTTCCATTTGGCATGGTTCCTCCTCACTAGGCTCCCTAGCTCGGTGTCTTTGTCCATCACAGACCTGACAACCCCGCTTATGTTCCCCTTTGAAAACCATCCTGTTTCCTCTCTTTTCACCTCCACCGAGACTTCGAGTTCCTCGCTCATTAGCCTGGTGTTGAATATTTGTTCACCCAAATGTGGAATAAACACTATTTGGCAGTCATTTAATAAAGACTCCCACATTGATCCGAACCCACAATGGCTCACAAAGCAACCTATTGATGGATGGGCCAATATCAGTGGCTGCTGCACCCATCCTCCCCAAACCACACCACGTTCCTTAACCCGCTCGTTGAACCCTTTTGGTAAGGCTTCTTGGATCGTAGAAGCGCCTTTTGGTGGCTTTACCGCTAGAAGAAACGGTAAACCTGTCAGCTCCATTCCTAAACATAGTTCTTGGAACTCTTCCTTCTCAAGAATGATTTGGCTTCCCATTGAACAATATATTACCGAACCTGGTTGGAACCGGTTCAGCCAACGATGCCATTGATCTTCTAGTGGTTTGCTGTTGTCCGGTTCAGGAAGCATTGGACCGGTTAAGAGAACTTTCCTTTGAAACTCCTTTTCAATAAAATCACAGAATTTTCCTTCCATTTCCTTACAAGTCCTTATCGATATGACATCACACTTCACAAGCCCCGTCATGATCCGTTCGTAAAACGTTACTCCATCACCAAAAGGGTAGGACAGAAATGACAAGGAGTTGGTTTCTTGTCCGTGAAGCAACACCTTGGACGAAGGATACCCTGGAGGAGGAACAGCTAGGTCATCTGGACTACGACCAGGGACAAATGAGATAGCTACACAAGCTGCGGAGATCGTTACAAAATTCACACTCTTGGCTCCATACTCTCTAGCTATATCCGGAATCCAATGAGCAAAATCAAAGAAAATCAGATCCGGTTTACCTAATCGAACCGCTTCTTCGACCTGACCGCGTGTGCGGTCCATAGCTGAGGCCAGAAAACTACCTGACATGATTGGGATGTCCGAGGTTGTTTCGGCGCCGTCAGGGAGACCATCCACGGCAGGGATGGTGAGAGTGTGAAAGACGATGCATTTTGGGAATAGATTGAGAGGTTCAAGTTGCTTCAGAGCTTTCTTGGGGAGCAAGAAAGTGATCTTGTGCCCTTTCTCAGCTAGTTTGTTAGCCAGATGCAGAAATGCTGTCATGTGACCAAAACCAAACCATGGGAACATAAAAGCATGGAACTTTGATCCCATTTCTGTTTCTCTTCTATTCCTTTTCTTGGTGAGTTCTTATGTTTTGTTTATAAGATTTCAGTTGCATTTGACCTGAAGTTTAGGAGTGTGGTATTTTATAAGTTGAATGATTCAAGACTGCTACGAATAAGCCAAATCTCTAGTTTCATTTATTTTAAGTTTTTTACAATTTGTGATTTCCTTTTGTCATTTATTAGTTTCCGGAAATTATCACCTAATCTATGGAATAGTTATTTTTTTTTTTTTTGCTAATTACCTGAATAATGGAGACTACAATATATTTTTGTGCTTCCGAAAATACGTTATATAATCTTAATGGAAATCGCAAAGATCAGGACATTCAAAATTGTTATAATTATTTTAAATCTACAATTATTCATTAAATTCCGTATTTTGCTTTTTGTAATAAGTTAATATTCCGCTCAAAATAAAATAAATGTTTATAAAATTAAATTCTCACAGTAATTGAAAAAATTAACAAAACATTTTTAAAAATTGTTCTAATTTCCCTAAAGAGAATAAAATATAGATTATTGTTTTAGTTGCAAAAAAAAAGAATAAAATATAGATTTATCAGCTTATGGAAGTAATTCCCTAGTCAGCTAATCTTATGGGACATGCAAAGAACATGCAATGCAACATGCCCCACTACAAATCTATCTCTTCGAGACTCAAATAAAACCTAACCAATTAAACCAAAATAAACCGAGCTACATGGGAAGACTAAAATTGATCCTTCACAAGTTCAATGAACTTCTGTTCAAACTTGCTGATATAACCATCAGCAAAACAAGAGCCACTCAAAACACATCTCCAGTTCCCATGATTCTTCCAACCATACTACCTTCATCCATCACACTCTTCACAGCATCTTTCCAAGGTCCACTGCAGTAACTACTCATTCATGTGTAATGTGCTTAGCGATGATCGTTGTTCAAAAAAAAAGTGTTTAGCGATGATTTTGAGTTACTGGTAATTGTGGGAGAAAATAACTATATTGACAAAAACTTATCAAATATCGTTTGACACCTATATACCTCACTTTTATTATCATTTTAAACAACATAACAGATGGTATATTTGTATTCTTTAGTAAAATGCAAAAGAATAGTTTGCTTTGCGCTCACTGCACGGCTCCGTGAGTTTTAAGTTAAATTGTTCTGCGTCTTAATTACAGTTCCGTTTCTTTAATAACTACTCATTCATGTGTTTATGTACTTATGAATTTTAATTAATGGTAGTTGTGGGAGAAAAGAACAATAGTGGCAAAACTTATCAACTATCGTTTCACACCTATATGGATGGCTACATACCTCACTTTTATTATCATTTAAACAAACGAAGTAATTGTTTGTGTATTCTTTGGTAAAATGCAAAAGAATAGTTCACTTTGCTCTCACTGCACGGCTCAGTGAGTTTAAAGCTAAATTGCTATGCGTCTCAATTATATTCCGTTTCTATAATGTTCTGTAGTTGTGCAATCGATGTGGGAGAAGAAGCATTTTTATATTATTAATTTATTATAGGATTGATAGATCTGGGATTTATTAACCCAATAAATTATTAATGCTCTGGCATGAGAAAGATAAAAAATACTACTGAAGAGTCCTTTCCTCTGTTTTCCTTTATCTATGAGATTAGTTAACCCTATATGGCTATATTATAAGTGTTTATTTAGAAGTAAGGGTAATTGTGGTTAAATAAACATGAAATACAGAATTATGAAAATGCTAGTTTAATCAATTTTTGTTAAAAAACTAATTTTGCGATTATTTAAGAGAATTGTCCTAACTAAAACTATTATATTATTTTTGTGCTTCTCAAAATATGTCATAATCTTATGGAAATTGGATATTGTTACGATTATGGCAAATCACAATTGGACATTCATTACACTCCCTGATTTCATTTTTGTTATAAGCTAATATGTTCCGTACAAAATAAAAGAAAAATAAATATTATATTAATTAAATTCTCACAGTAATTTAATTAAAAATGAAAAACATGTTAAAAGGGCTCATAATTTCCGTAAAGAAAATAAAATGTAGATTTATTAGCTTCTGGAAGTGCATCAAGCCTACTACAAATCTATCCCTCCGAGACTCAAAACAAAACCAAACATGAACAATAAAACCGAAGTTGACCGAACTAAATATATAGGAAGACTAAACAATGATCATTCATGACTTCACAAGATACATTAACTTGTGCTCAACCTAGCTGGTATAGATATAACCATCAGCAAAACCAGAATCACTGAAACACACATCTCCATTTCTCATGATTCTTACAACCACACTACCTTCAGATATCACTCACACTCTTCACAGCATCCTCCAAGCTCCACCAGGAAAACCATCCATTATATTCCCTCTCAAGTCTCAACCTCAGTCTCCGTCGTCATGAGCCTCACGTTCAATATCTGTTCACCGTGCAATGGCTTACAAATACAAGTTAGCTGGAATTATGGAAGAAAAGAACCATAGTGGCAAAAACTTATCAAACATTTTTGTAGTAATTTGGGCGGCTTATTATAACTCATTATTATAACTTTTAACTAAAGCATTGATGGGAGTTTATTTCTAAACCCTCTCCAAAAATAGGAGTATGCCGTTAAGTGCAGAGAGAACACGGCATTCTTTAGTAAAAGGCGAAAGAATAGTTCGCATTGCTCTCACTGCACGGCTCCATGAGTTTCACCTAAACTGCTATGCGTTATTTATAATTATGTTTCTTTATGTTTTGTAGCTGTGCAACCGATGTGGGAGAAGAATATTTGATATTTTATATTGAAGGGATCGTTAAAGTCTCTTTTTTATTTTAACCAAATAAATTTGTTAATGCTCTGGCGTTAGAAAGGTAAAGACTTGACTTATCCATGGATTGACTTAGAGATATAATCAGCGAGATGACTATTGTGTCACAAAAATTAAACTTGAAATTGTAGGGCTTTACCCCGAAGGGAGCCCTTCCAGAAATTCTCGAAGGCCCAAGACAAGCTTAGGCCCAGGAGGGGGTTTGGAAATAGTTTTCAACCAGCAATAGACGCGCCTCGGTTAGTACCTCATTAGCTGCGTCATTGCCCCAAGCGCAAAGATGATTTGTAAGTGAGAGCGAGCCTCTCTATTTATACCTTAGCAAAACCTATCAACTCCACTACTTGTTCCGATGTGGGAAGAGCAAGTTTTGGTTGATTTAACAAAAACACTATAATAGTTGATTTTAGGGAAGCCCATTTATGCCGAAGCCCGACTAATTTAATACTCGTTCCACGCTGGAGAATTGTAGAAATGGATTTATATTATGTTAGGTGTATGTGGCAACAACAGAAAGTTGATTACATGGAATCGAGAGGAACGAGTTTAAAGGATTACAAGAGGCTCTTCATTAGTTTTGCTTTCATTGGCTGTTGTTGCAGCCTCCTCTTGTTTTGGTGGCTCAGTCTCACCAGAAGCTTTCTCATTAACAGCGGTGTCTTGAGTTTCTTCGGTCTTCACAGCCTTTGGAGCTGGCTCGGCCTCAGCCGGTTTGGCTGTTTCTGCTTCCTTCTGTGTCTCTGTTTCCTCTACAGCAGACTCTTCCTTCTTTTCTGCAACCACTTCATCTGCCTTCTCTTCCTATAAGACGCCAGGGAAAAAGAAAGATAACAAAAGCTATTACACATCTTTTACCCCCAAAACATTAAGGTTAATTAGCTCAGAAACCAAAATATGATATTTGATCCACAAAACCTGAGATACAACTTCGGGTTCCACGTTCTTGGACTCAACGACAGCGTTATCAGTTGTGGCAGGGGTTTCAAGGATATCAGACTCCTTAGGTGTGCTCGCACAGGCTCCCATGATGTTAGTGAAAGAATGGGTTTGAAAACAAACAAATTACCATGGGAAGAACTGTGGAGCCTACAATGAAACTCCTTTTCTGATCCTTTTTAAAAAGCCAAAACTGTGTTTCTCCTTATTAGATGCCGAGCAAATATAGGAGAAGACAACAAAGCCAAATGCTATTTCGAGCAAAAAAGTCTAAACAATTTCATGTTACCAGTAGATTCTTTGAGGCTCTCCTCTGTCAAACGATCTACCTTTATTCTACACCGTTCTTCTTCTACCAACAGTTTCTTAATCCTTGTCACAAACTCTACTTGACACTCCACAATAGCAACCAAACAAGAAAGGGATTATCTGCTTGATGATAAGCAATGCAGATGAAATGAAGATATGCACAAGAACAAAAACTAAACATTATAAGACCAAAATCTCTTTTCAGAAATCAAAGCTTATATCTTTTTGTCTGTTTGCAATATAAACTGTTTCTCATATATCACACTGAAAAGCTCTTCACAGTTCAAAAGAATTATTAATGTTCCTAGTTTCTTCTTCTTCTACCACCAGTTCTATTTCGATTTAGACGCGGATTCCACTGCTGAAGTTTCTTGAATACCACCATTGGGGACGAGGCTTTTGTACATTGTCAAGGCTTGAGCTATCATGTTTGCAGGGTTTGCAGCTGAACTCGGAAGCAGCATTGTTGTACCCTAAACCATGAAACAACATTAAACAACTCTTTTAGATTGATAATACCCAAAGAGGACGAGATTAGCAAACGGATAGGATGAGATAATTGTTTACCTCCTTGGCGATGTTGCCAAAAGCGTGAATGTATTGCTCCGCAACTCTCAAACTCGCAGCCTGCATTATTGCAACACCATAACAAATGAGTTCTCAATTCATCAAGAGCAGAATCGTGGATATCATGTAAGAAAACCGCAGCTTAATCTCATAAACTAACCTCCACGCCACCAGTTTCCTTGAGGGATTGAGATAACATGGCCAAACCCCTGGCTGTTGCTTGAGCTCTAGCTAATATTGCTTCTGCCTCACCTGGAAAGCAATGAACAAATGATGTGATGAAACAAAACTGAAGAATGGCTCGTTCGTGCTTTACTAAATAATTAGTACAAAACCTGATGCTCGATTGACTTGGTCCATCTTTGCAGCTTCTGACTCCAAGATTACAGAACTTTTCTTACCATCAGCGATGTTGATATGGGCTTGACGTTCTCCTGTTCAAGTCAGTAAAACAGATCATGAGAAACAAAAATGAGCATGCTTTATTCTTTATTCTGTATTCTAGAGCTGTTGTTGCAAGCATACTTTTCAAATCATAGAACATAAGTTTGCAAAATGTACCTTCAGACTCGAGAATCTGGGCTCTCTTCTTACGTTCAGCTTCAGCTTGCATTTCCATAGCAACCCTCACTCCATTAGGAGGCATGATATCCCCTGTGCCACACAACACATGTACTTTAGAAATAACCAAACAAAAGAATCCATCAAAAGAGCCAAAGCAGAGAGAAATTACTCACTTATCTCATAACGAAGGCACTCAAGACCCCAGTCTTTTGCAGCAACATTGATTGCTTCCTGCAAGAATGATTCCAACTCAAAGATCATCACATGCTTGTAAGAATATCCAATACATAAACTACATTCCTCAGCCGCATGTTACAAACTCTTATCTAACAAAAACTTAACTCAAACTCAGTCTTATGTACTGAGATGTTCAATTCGAATCTAAACTCACAAATACCTACTACATTCTTTTCATTCAGCGTCTCAGAATCACCACATACTTGTAATATTCAACACATAAACTACGAATGCAAAATGCTTATACAAACTCTTATCAACTAAACTCAGACCTAGCAATGACTAAACCTAAACAAACTGCAATCTTTAAGTACGAAACATAACCAAAAGCCAAAAAAAAAAGACGAACCACAATCTTTTCATTCAACGTATCTCGTTCCTCAAAAGTCTTGTCAAGAGTAATCTTCCCAAGTTCACTACGCATTGTAGTCTGAGCTAACTGTACAACAGCATAGATCGGATTCTCAACTCCGTAAGACGCCAAGTGCGGATTCACAATCTGCAAACACACAAAACCAATATCAAACCAAAAAAACTCAATATAGATCTGAAAGTAATCAAAAGAATAACAAACCTTGACGTAGAGAACACCATCGATGTGAATGCTGACGTTATCCTTCGTAATCGCAGTCTGATTCCCAATCGGAATCGCCTCCTCCTTGAGTGAGTGAACATACGCGATTCGATCCACACCGGGAACGAGGAAGTGAATCCCAGACTCCAACGTCTTGACGTATTTGCCGAACCGTTCAATCACGCAGGCTCTCTTCTCCGGGACGATTCGGATCCCCCAGTTCATCGGCGGCTTGATTTGGTAGCTAACAAGAAGAACGAATAAACAACACATCACAAACCCTAAGCTAACACTAATCGTTCACATTTTTTCACAGAGCGATTACGAAACCCTAAGATTTTGGATTTACCTGTTGAAAGCATGGCCGGGAGAGGTGAAGTGACGGACGGAGGGAGTGGTGGCGGTGGCGCCGGAGAGGAGTGGAGAGTGAACGAGAGCGGAAGAGTGGCGGAGGTAGCCGAGGGATCTTGCGACTTAGAAGAAAAGAACTTGGAGAAGTGTCAAAACAAAATAGCGTTAGAGGTTTGCTTGAGGCCAAAGGCAAAATTAAAGCCAATGACTCGAATTCTTTTATTAATCTTCTCCTTAATAATATTACTGAACCTTATTTTTATGTTAACTACTTATAAGATTAAGATAAGAATGTTACGTGTGTATCGTATCCTTTATTAAGAAAAAAAAAATAGAGGATAAGTTTTGTGATATATTTTTATTTTGAAAGTAACACACTGAATTACAATATGAATTAAAATTTGCATAAATCCAAATGATGGGATTTAAAAGAACGAACTGATAGAATAGAACTAACGTACAATTTACTTAAAAACATCGACTTGTTGATGATAGACTAGAAACTGAACCGTCCGCATAAGCAATTTGGGTATTGTATCTCGACCAAGTATTCTAGAAACTGGTTTAATTATTTCCGGTTTAGGATAAATATTGGTTCGATTGAATTAGGCTTCCCTGGTTCATCAGTTAAATAACGGTTTATAAAATTGTTTTTTTTTTCCTGGCATCTCAATTCTCAAATTTACATGTAAAACTAGCGGCGGGACTTTTGGTATTCCCTGGACCCTGATTCTCTAAATTTTTTCTAATTCTCATCTAAACTTCATGACAATTCTACTTTTTTTTTTTTGTAAATTTATGAGTTCGGGCTTCGTTTTTCGTCCATGTCTCTGTGTAGTTTCGTACAACTAGCTAGGATTTTTAGTTTGTAACCTGCTTTGCTTATGACATTGTTTGAAAACTCGCATTAAAACTCTTCACATATTACGCTATTTCCAGGTTTATAATGCCTTCCCCGAAGACGTTGGTCTTGTATGATTCATCGGAAGAGTTATTCTTGAAGAGGAGCTTTTTGTTGAAACATTATGATAGACGTCAGATCTTATTAAAAAATCTTGTTCGTTAGATTACAAAATAATAGTGATAAATTCAATTGTTGGATTGAACTCCTTTTTTTGGGTTAGTTATGTTATAAAGATTTGAGAGTTAACTTTGAAATCGACTTGGGTTCACCTCACATATAGCCCCGTTTTACCGAGGTATGGACCAGAGTATTTCATCAAGAAACAATATAGCTGAGCAAATCACACACATAAAAGTCAATTAATAGTAAATGAAACAATGTCAACAAAAAAAAGAGAGAGATAAATCCTAATCAGAATAGTAAAAGCTCTCACTCTCAAGAGTCGGTGACTTCCGCTGCATCGCTGAAGTATTGCAATGCGAAGACATCCACTGTGCACAAGGAGCAGGCTTATCGCAGATGCAACAGTAACACTGCATGTATTCAATGTTAATCTCTATAGTTAAATTACTTGCCGTTTCTAAGGGAGAAAAAGATAGTTCTACAGAGACTTGAACACCAAGTTAACCCATTTTGTACTTATTTTTTTCCTTAAATCCTTTCAAAAGAAAGAGACAAGTAATTACCAGATGACAATGTGTTGCATTAGGAGTTGATCCAAAGGGAAAAGTCAAGCAAAGGTGTCTTGGATGTGGGTAGTCTCTACAAGCCACCTATTCAAGAAATTTCATCAAATTTTCAAAATATTGATGTCAACCCTAGAAGTAAACCTAAATTTCAAAACTCAAACCTGGCCACTCTCATGGATAATATCCAGATCTTTATCACCATCGCCATCACTGGTGACTGAGAGCTTTTTTAAGTCGAAAGAATCAAAAGGGTCGAAATCAAGAATGAAGCAGTCCTCTGTCTCCTCGATTCTCTTCACGTCTTGTCTGTTTTTCAGACATAATACGCTTCTGACAGGAGTCACTTTTTTTTTCTTCGTCTTCGTTTTAAAGTGGGAAGAATCAAGAGGGTCGCAATCAAGAATGAAGCAGTCCTCTGTTTCCTCGATTCTCTTCATGTCTTGACTGTTTTTCAGACATAATACTCCTTTGAGAGGAGTTACTTCTTCTTCCATCGTTTCCATTTCCTTTCAAAACTCGCACAGATCGAAAGGAAAAAAGTGAGAGTTCCAAACGTTACAACAGTTGATGTATTTGTTTCCGACTTTCTGACTTCTCGCTTTGGTCACGTTAGCCTTTGGCCCATAATTAGGCCCAGTTATTTCCCAAAACTACAAATCCAAAAGATAGTGAAACTTCATCAGTTTGGTCCGCTCGACAGTTGGAACTTGGTTGGTAGTTCTGATAATATGGAAATTTTGGATTAATACCTTCAAACTAAGTAACCTTTAACGTACAAAAAGAAGAAGTGACTCCTCTCAGAGGCATGTTCATGATTGAAACTTGGTTGGTTGTTAATGACGATAAGGAAATTTTGCAAAAAAAAAAAAAACGTTCAAACTAAATAACTTTACAAAACCACCATTAATTAACGTACAAAGAAATGTGAACTAACCTTTGAACCAATTACAAAAACCACGCTTCATTCTGAAAATAAGACATACTAAAGTTTCAGCTAATCAAACTGAATATATGGCTTAGGGTTTCAGCTATAGTACGATTTCACATGTGGTATATGCTATGATTTTATGATAGATTATATTTATGGATATATTATCAAATTCCATACCTTCCAAGTCTCAAAATTAACACTGACCGTAAGACTGATACAATGGTCGAGAGACTAGATTAGGAAAGAAACTGAATATCTTTTTGCATAGTTCAAATAAATTTGGACACCCTAAATTTTTAATACTACATATTTTAATACACAAATTGCAAAATACGAAAATTTATGTCTAAATTCAATTGATCCACATTAATTTTAGTATATTACAACGATTTCTTTATGATTGTTGCGAAGAAAAAACTAGAAAATAAGCGGTGAATTTTAGCTACATTTAGCTTTCTAAGCTCACACACATGGTGAATGTTTATATAAATAATCTGTTTTTAAACATAGTCCACCGTTTGGTATAAATTTCTATAAACCTGATAACTTTTTTTATTATTTAAACAATATTTTTGTAAGTTTAAGTTCGTTAACAAATCACAAGATGTCAAAATCAACGAAGAAATTAGAAACGAGCTTAGAGAAAATAAAAATCCTACAAGTATTTAACAATTACCAACAAGAAAACCAAATAAGTATATAAATACGTTTGCTCGTATACCTTTATTCACGAATATCAAATGTTCCGAATCATTAGTTATCAGTTTCATGTTGAACAACCGACCAAAGAAGGATGTACAACTCATTTCTGTTTTCCATTTATTTTACTTACAATTCATTTAGGTGCCAAAAAGGTAACAGATTACATCGATAACACTGTTTTATTATCCTTTAATTGATTCAAAGGAACGTTCTGTGATCATGACGTATCGCTTAACACGGTAGTAGGTAGGACTTTGGATTCATCCTTTTTTTTATAACTTTAAAAATTGAAAAAAACTTAAAAATTTGAGATATCTGATTTGTGTTTCTTTCCAAACTGCTATTATAGACTCCTTTTGACTAAGGAAATACATCGAATATTGAATTGATACAAATTTCTAATTTCACATTAGCTAATTGAGATATAATAAAAATTATATCAATATTAGTAGAATGATATTGACAAAACTGATCCAAAACATTATTTTATGATCCAATCATAATTTGGAACCGGTTTCTCTCACAGATTTAACTTAGATTATCTCAGTTTGAGTTGTCATAGACCTTTAGAGGATTTTAATAGCACGGTGGGTTTTATATTAATAACGCTATACTTTCCAACCTTTCTAAAATAAAACAAAATGTTCTTTGGAAAATAAATCTAACAATTGTTTAGAAAAACACTATAAATTTTAATGGACAACAATCATATTTAAATATTTTGATTTATTTCTCCTACTATTATTCGTTTAAATATAACACGATTTTTAATTAGATAAATGAAATTATCAGTTTCAGAAAAAAAACTAATAATAAGCGGACATAATACATGTACGTCAGAGACTAGTGGCCCTAAAACGATCATCTTCAATCCAGAAGTGTTGACAACATCTTTAAAAGGAGTAGGTGAGAATGGTAGTTGTGGTTGGTGTGAATGTATTTTAGAAAAAAATCGGTGAAAAAATTTGAGGACATATACAACCAACCATGACTTAAATAATTAACAATTTTTTCTTGGAACGGCATTTATAATTGTTAACCGATATTTATCACAGACTAGAATGAATTATCTCTGATATTTAATAATTATAGATTATAGATTATAAAATATTACAGACTTTCTCAGAGATAATTTTCTCAATACATATTATCTTGTTCTATTTTGAAAATGAAATTTTATATGAAACAAGAATTTTGGATCTGAATTGGTTGAATACAGCAAAATATGACGAGACAAATGTTTGTGACCATCTCTAGCTAAAATACGACGTAGTTACCATTGAGAAGAAGTATATTTTACCGAACTTTTTCATAAAGAACTATATATATTTATTAATGTAAATTAATTCAATGTACTTCGGTTAAACTTTCCAATCCATTGTATCAAAGCAAAATGTGGATGAAATGATTTAGCGTTGAATAAAATGATACGATAAAAGTGGGCGGGCAAGGAATTAGGAATGGCGTGTCGGGTTTACTCACCAAACCATCTGTCCCACTTACATTTTGCATAATAGTCTTTTTTTTTTCTTTTTTTTGGGTGCAATTGCATAATAGTCTTCTCAAGTACTGTCAAGTTAAAATTAGTTCAAACAAAGTACTGTCGAGTTTCATTTTTCCTTGTAGACTACTTTATGAGTTTATTATCGATGGATGTATCATCTATCTAATCCCGGCCATTGGAAAAATATAGGGACAGAGAACCGAGACGTTGCAACACGTGACTAGTCTAGACCATTTATGTGAGGCCAGAATACCTCTGTATAATTAAAAAAAAATCATGTATCTAATCTTAGAGTGGTCCTCTTGCTTTTTTTTTTTCTGAACGGTTTGTGATTTTGAAATAGTCTTCAATTAATAGTTTTTTAATAATTTTAGTGTATTCATTTTTTGGTTAAAATCATTAATATATTTATTTTCTATAATTTTCATGATACATAAAATTCACGCATATATGTTAATATTATGAATTTCACTAGGTCAATTTTTTGTATCTTGTTTTTTATAGCTTAAAAGTTTTTTATTTTATCTATAAATATTTTTGTATAACTGTTATTGGCTTCATACCAGATTTAGGATTTTTTTGCATAAGTGTTATTGTATAAGTATTTGCATAAAAATAAAGCAGATAAAATACTAGCCAAGTCTCGCTAAACCAACAAAGCAGATTATGCATGAATATTGGTTTTTGCTTTGTTGAAAATAAAAGTTACCAGTACATAGAACTATATGTACTAGCTAAGTCTCGCCAAAATGGAAGACTAATTATTAATGCTACTGAACGTTATAGCAAGTTTAACATATTCAATATAACAAAAAGACGTTAGAAGTGAAGTCGGTATTGCTCAGCATAACGAATCACTGTTTCTAATGTTTAAAGGGTATATATAGGGGTGGGCGTTCGGTTTATCGGTTCGGTTCGAATCGGTTTTTTCGTTTTTTGGTTCTTTTGATTTTTGAATTTTGGTAACCATTAAAGAACCATGAAAATTTTGGGTCCAATCAAGTCGATTCTTTTGGTTATTAGTTCTTTCGTTTCCTGAAGTTTGGTAATTATATTAGAATCAAAAATAATGGTTCTAATTAAGTTTGGTTCTAAATGGTTACTTTGTAACCATATTACCTAAATTAATCTAATTCACTTGCAAATAGATATCAAACCCAACACCAAAATAACATTTAAATGATTTCTTCATTAAGCGTATAAATTGCTGATCTTATAAAAAAAAAGTAAGCGTATAAAATATAAATTATCTAAGTGTATAAGGGGTTTTGATTCGTTTTTTTTTTCGGATCTGTTCAGTTCGGTACTTTGGTTCTGGAAAGGCTACTTGTCACTTGGACTGTAAATTAAATATTTCAGAAATTTTAGTTTCTCCTATTAATGATACTAAGTACAAAAAAAATTTGAATTGTTTTCATTTCAATTGAACCATGTTAATTAAGCCAGATCAGAAACCTGAGTGAAATACAATATACCACTTGTCTACCTTCTTGTAATATATTTTTATATAAATAATCCTCTTAACGTCCTACTTCTCACCCATCACACACTCCTCTAAAAAACAGGGAAACGGAAAAAAAAAAACACATTCCACTAATATCTTAAAGATTTCAAGAAAATGGGATCAACGGCGGAGACACAAATAACTCCGGTACAAGTCACCGACGACGAAGCCGCTCTCTTTGCCATGCAGCTAGCCAGCGCCTCCGTTCTTCCGATGGTCTTAAAGTCCGCGCTAGACCTCGACCTTCTCGAGATTATGGCCAAGAACTCTTCTCCGATGTCTCCGTCTGAGATTGCTTCTAAACTTCAGACCAAAAACCCCGAAGCTCCAGTCATGCTCGACAGAAGCCGCCGTCGTCGAGAGGATCTACGGGCTTGGTCCCGTTTGCAAGTACTTGACCAAGAACGAAGATGGTGTCTCTTTAGCTGCTCTTTGTCTTATGAACCAAGACAAGGTTCTCATGGAAAGCTGGTGAGTTTTTTCGATATTACCAAGAAATTTTATCATATGATTTTTAATGGATCTTGTGCTGAATCAAACTAGAAAAGTTTCTTTTTTCAATAATGTTTGTTTCATAATCTATGGTTCTTGGTTGATGTGGTGGTTAAAATGCATTTGTGCAAAGGTAGAGGTGAGAGTGACTTGGCCACAAAGTGTCAAATAACAGACAAAATGATGTCAGGTTGACACGTTTTCTGTACCTGATGTCCACTAAAAATAAAAACTATAATATATAACTATTTTTAGTGGTTAAACGAGCTCCGTTGTTCTAATTTTTGTTTGCTACTATTACAAAATAATAATAAGAAGAAAAATAAAAACACACCCTGTTTTTTAGTTGTTTCTTAGCTTTAATTATTTTGGTCTCAATCTAGAAGTATTTTTGCAGAGAATATACTATTAGTATTATTTTTATTTTGTGTGTTCATGGTTTTGGACAGAGAACAACAATTTAACCAATTTAAATAAGAACAGAATAAGAGAGAATCGGTCTTCTGGTTAATAATATTAGATTTTGTTGGAACCCGCTGGTTACTTTTCATACCGGCGGCTCTATATCATATTAACCAAATATAATCAACCTGGGGTGGATCTAGTCTGATCATAAGATATATATGGTCTTCTTGAGATCAATTAAAAAAGATGATCCCAATTACTTAGTGATAAACAAAAGTTGAACAATTAAGATTAAAGGGTGTGTGTGTGTTTACTTAAACTCATGCCAAAGAGAATTGTTTCAGGTACCATTTGAAAGATGCAATTCTTGATGGTGGGATTCCATTCAACAAGGCTTATGGAATGAGCGCTTTCGAGTACCATGGCAAGGACCTTAGGTTCAACACGGTTTTCAATAATGGAATGTCTAACCATTCAACCGTCACAATGAAGAAGATTCTCGAGACCTATAAGGGTTTTGAGGATTTGACTTCTTTGGTTGATGTTGGTGGTGGCATAGGTGCTACTCTCAAAATGATTGTCTCTAAGTACCCTAACCTTAAGGGCATCAACTTTGATCTCCCACATGTCATAGAAGAAGCTACTTCTCATCCCGGTATATATATTACATTTTCCTAACATTTCACAATAATATTATGATTTCATTAACATATGATTAATTGTTAAATTTAATATAGGCATTGAACATGTTGGAGGAGATATGTTTGTAAGTGTTCCTAAAGGGGATGCCATTTTCATGAAGGTTAGTAATCACTGCTCCATCCGTTCCTTAATATAAGATGTTTAGAATAATTTTTATGTTTTAATACGTAAGATGTTCTCACATATTTAAGTAACTTTAACTTTATTAAAAACTGTGTAACCAATCAAATTTAATAGTTCTGTTTTGTAATTGGTTAAATACATTTTAATTAATAATTTTAATAATATATTTTAAATTTAAAGTAATTTTCTTAATAAACGTGTTTTACCCAAAACATCTTATATTTAGGAACGGAGGGAGTAATTAATAACAAAAGCTCCTATACCAAAAACTCTTTTGTCATTATAAGTAAAATCCAACAAGGCAATGAAATCTCAAAACATTTTTGATTTGTCTCATTGTTGTAACAGTGGATATGCCACGATTGGAGCGATGAACACTGCGTGAAGTTCTTGAAGAACTGCTACGAGTCTCTTCCAGAGGACGGTAAAGTGATACTAGCAGAGTGTGTACTTCCAGAGACACCAGACACAAGCCTCTCGACCAAACAAGTAGTTCATGTTGATTGCATTATGTTGGCTCACAACCCTGGGGGCAAAGAACGGACCGAGAAAGAGTTCGAGGCATTAGCTAAAGCATCTGGCTTCAAAGGCATCAAAGTTGCCTGCAATGCTTTTGGTGTTTACGTTATTGAGCTGCTCAAAAAGATGTAAACACACAAAATCCATGTAATAATGATTTTATATGTAAACATTGCTCTCATGTCGACTCCACCATCTTTATTTTAAAACTATGATGTTTAATAATGGTTTTTATTAAGAGATTGTTCTAGAGTTTTCACTTATCTGGTTATTTATATATCTTAGTATTTGGTTGGAACAAAGTATGTAATAAAATAAAATAAAATAAAATACTGAGATACCATTACTGAATCAAGTAAAAATCTTGATAGGGATTGGACAAAAACTAACTTAATTAAATCATCAATGATATTATTTGATCTAAAGATTCTACCCACGTTTTTAGTATACAGTCAAATAACTTTTTGAAATTTAATGAGAAAGGTGAACTTTAATGTTTTGTAAATTGTATTTTGGTTGCATTTCCCTTGAACCAAATTTAAACCAACATGAATTAAATCAAACTCAACATAAACCGAAACAGACCTAAACCAAACTGAACCAAATCCAGAATCAAATCAAAAATGTCTACCAACCCCTTTAATCCACGTGGGTGGATAGAGTCATAGACCTAATGCAATTAGTCTCCAAGCATAATCCACGTGGACTATGTTCGTTAACCGACCAAACCAGTTTCAACGAATCTTCTAACATAAACTCAAAGACTTGTCAAACTTCTCTTACTCTTTCTAGACTTATCTAGCTTTTCCTTCTCGTTCCTAACTATATATACTTAAATCAACCATCCTCTTCTCGCCAAGAAACAAACATTTCTAAACCTCTCAAAAGCTACAAGAAACTCGGTCAAGACAGTAAAACACAATTCAAGAACGATGATGTCTATCTTTAGCCCCTTTGAAGCTCTTTACGCTGAATCAAACGGCTTCAAGATGAAACTTCCAGGCGGTCAAAAACAGAGCTCCGGCGGTAACCAGTCGCTGGCGACGGAGCAGCAGAAAAACTATGGGAGGGCTCCGGTTTCATCAGACAATGATAAGAACAAGAAGACTGAGAAGCAGATCCAACCGATGAGGATAGCTCCAGAGCTAGACGGTGTTCATTGTTTTGAAACAATACTTCCTTTTTAATGATCATAAATTAATATTCTATAATTCTTATTGATTACTTGTAAAATAGTTCTTTGTATAAAGATTAATCAAAACTAATCTTGAATGATCTCTGGATTATTATTTTCAATCTATAAAGAAGTAGTTTGACTTTGACTTCTCCTTGTTCTTTGGAGGTTACGTTTTCTTCCACCAAACCCTAAAACAACTGCAGAAGGAACCAAACCCCCTCCTCCACTCAAAGTGCAAGCAACCGCAACAGCTCCACCGATAATCAACAGCTTCTTCCAATTCTCAGCTCCATTTCCTCGGTCTAATGTAACTGGAGTCTCAGTGGCAAACGTTTCACCGTTGCTGAGGGGAACAAGATGTTCTGATGTGATCTTGGTGTTGATCTGAGCCATGAGAGCTGGCCGAGAAAGCTTGTATCCTCCTGAGAGTCTTTTTTCTTGGTAAGCACGTAAACCAGGTTCCATCTTCTTCACTGCTCCCCACATACCTCTTTTCACTCCGAGCTTTGCGATCTCCCTTGGTATCCCCATGTCTTCATGGTGAAACAAAAGCACTTCGCATGCACTTGTTACTCCATCTTCTCTTCTTGACTCCACTGAAATAAAAAACATAATATTGTTATCTTGTTTCGATCCTTGGATGATTACAAAGTGA
>JABAYD010002164.1:0-11328 GCA_014822095.1 Diplotaxis tenuifolia
CCTGCAATTGTGTGTATATTGGCATTTTGCATTGTGAGATTGATGAAGTATCTTTTGCCTCTAAGAACCGTGTGGCTTGACCCACTATCCACCACAATAGTCATATCATATTTCATTCTATAGGATAATAATCATAATCTCAGAGACATTATAAATAAAACTTGCATATTATTAAGTTCAAAGCAACATATAAATTTAAAAGAAACACCAACATTAATAAAACACAAAGCAAGAAAACAAAACAAAACAAGATGTTGAATTTAGCTTAGTCTTTTAGACAATCTGAAGTTTCATAATCCATTGGATCTTTATTATCATGGTCAAAATCATCATCTCCATCGTACCCCGCATCTTGGATCAAATAGGCTTCTGGGTTCTTGCCTTTTAGAGTCTCTTGGTAGAGGTCAACGGGATGTCTAGGAGTTCTGCAAGCCTTGGCCCAATGATTTCCCATTCCACAACTATGGCAAAGAGATTTGATCGAGTGATTGGTCGAGTAAGATGGCTTATATATGCCACCTCGACCTTGGCCTCGTCCGCGACCAAAGCTGGAACCACGACCACATTTATAGTGGTTCCCTTGGCCACGGCCGAACGAGCCATAATTGCCTCGACAACCACGTCCTATCCATCCACCACGGGCATTGCCGCGTGGTCTACCATTATAGACGTGGTTTCTTTCCTTGGAATCTTTCTATTCCTCTACAGCCTTATTGGCTTCTGGTAATGGGGCTGATCCAGGTGGTCTCATCTCACTATTCTTGATCAATAATTCATTATTAGCCTCGGCCAGTAGTAGGCACGAGATCATATCAGTATATTTGGTGAAGCCTCTCTCTCGGTACTGCCACTACAAGGGAAGTGAGTATTAATAGCATAATAAGATAGTGTTCTATCAATAAATGCTATCTTTAACGTCATCCATTATTTAACATAGCGTTTGTACACGTCGTAAGTAACGATAGCGTACGAAAACGCTATATTTGGTCTAGGTAGAAAATTTATTTTCGAAAACGCTATACGTACTCTAGGCGGAAAATTTATTTTCGTTTCCCACTAAGTACTTAGTAAAAACGATGAGAGCCCCCCAAATATTTTCATTCTCCCTCTCATTATAATCCGAAAAAAGAAAAACATAAAGTAGATCTAGGGTTTCTCCATCTTCATCTCTCCCTCAGCCAAAGCTTCTCTATCTTCAACAACCCACAACACACAGAGGCAAATTCGACACCTCTCAACCTCCATAGATACCTCTGAATTTTCTCCCGTCGTTTCCACGAAGCTCTCCGGTTCGGACCTCCTGAGAACGCCTCTCCCTCCTTTGTACTTGAATCTGAATCCAACACTCCCCTCTCTTTCAACCCCCTCTCATGTTTGCTCCTCAGGTTCTCTCTCTCTAAAGTCCTTCAAGTTTGTTTCTTAATGTAGGTTTCGGTGCTTCCTCTTCAACTAACAGATGAAATCCACATCCCAAACCCATCTTGGATGCAATCTCCTTCCTCACGAGCAAGAAAATTCATCTCAGCATAAGGTTAATAGAGAACCCATATTCTCTTTTGCTTAAAGCTTCAAACTTGAAGTTCCAATTTTTTGTAGTTTATGAAACTAATTAACATGTTTAATTTGCATAAAGTTTCTGTCTTTCACTGATTAATCGATTGTGTCTTGTAGGTACCAGGATGAGCCAGAAGATCCGGAGATTGAAATAAGCTATTATTCCTCTTTGTAGGAATAGGACATTGATATTGTTTCTTACATGCAATTTTCTGAGTACTTGTTGTGACTTTGTGGTTAGGACGGAGTAGAGGATGATGCCGAGATGAAAGAAGATGATAATGTGGATGGTGAACCTATTGAAACAAAGGATGAGGTAGAGGTCACTGTGAACTTTTGGTTATTCAGATTTGAAGAATGGGGAGTCGATGAACTCATTGTGGAAGGCTCATGGAAACGTCAAGTTGGTGGTGATTAATCCATTGTGGAAGACTGTAAGGTAAAAATCTATATGAATCCTTAGCTTTAGTATATGTTACTAAGTCCTTTGGATAAACTCAACTAATATTCTTGGATTATTTTCTGCATTATATCAGGTGTTTCAGTATAGTAGAAACTGATATATTTCCAAATAACTTTTTACAGTTGGTGGAGTTGTTGTCGGTGCGTGCACCTTCCGAATCTAAACTGAAACTTCTCAAGGAAATTGAACAAGAAAATGAGCTTGATTGGGACCCTGCTTCTACTCAAACTGATCTCTTCAAATCGCATGAAGATCTTCTAGTAAGTACTTCTTTATTCCTATATCTCTTTTCTGCCTAGACACACACACACACACACACTATATATATATATATATATATATATCTGGTCTGCTTAGAACATATATAACTTTTGTTCTGACTGAGTTAAGAGCATGTGAATCCGTTAATTTCCTTGTTTAGTTAGAGTCTTATTGATATCTTGTAGTATAACTTTTGTTCATGGCAAGTCTTAATCCTATTTTTGTTCCTTCTTACCTTGTCACATCTTTAAGGTGTGCTAATGCTCTAATCTTTTGCAGGTATTTAAAAAAAAAACATCAATCAAGTGGGCAGGCAGTCCCAATGCTGATCAAGCTCATGTATTTACGAATTAAAGTTCAAAGGATAGTAAGAGAAACTTGGCATCATAGAGGAGGAAGACTTAGTTTTAGGTTTAAGTTTTTGGTAGTTATAGGTTTATGTTTTTGGTTTAGTTTTGGTTTATTTTTTGGTTATTTTGTAAACAATTTCGATATATATAATTTAAAATATTTTTATATTTTTTTTAATGTTTTACACTACACTATGATAGCAATTATTATTTGCTATTATAAGTTATAAAATTGCAAAACTAAAAAAACGCTATCATACTAATACTTCAACATAGCATTTGCAAAACGCTATCTAAAATGCCGAAGAAAGATTGCGGGGGCAGACACAGCGTTTGCCATAACGTTGTGTTTCGTTATAATAGCATTTTTCGGGTGCTATACATGTGGCATTTTCTTGTAGTGTGCTGTTGCAACAAGACATTGCTTGAATGGAATGTCGAGAAGGTCTTTTCTAGTAACTCATTCTCGGTTACTTCTTCACCACATAATCTCATCTTTGAAACAATTTTAAACAAAACTGAGTTGTATTCATCCACGGAATTATAGTCATGGAATCTGAGATTCCTCCATTCATATGTAGCATTTGGTAGTAACACCGTTTTCTGGTGATCATATCTCCACTGTAAAGCGGTCCAAAGTGGATTCTCTATTGTGAGATACTGATCTTTTAGACCTCAACAAGATGATGATAAATGATACTTATTGCTCGGTATCTTTTCTTGTCATTCTCATCATTACCCTCGATGATAGTATCACCGAGTGCCTTTGACCACAGACAAATCTTAGTGCCAAGTGCCCACTGCAAATAGTTATCTCCGGAGAGATTAATGGCAGCATAGTCCATATTGCATATTTTCGACATCTGAATCAATCATGATCAATCAAATTTAGGTTCCATCAAACAATAAAAAAACCGGATGTATAAAGTCTCAACCAAATAATTCTAATCGAACATGGTGAGAGAACAATCCTAGATTGCGAGTTCTATATGATCAAGGTGATTAGGCCCACGACCATGTAATATAATGCAATAAATCTTAATGAACAATTTATGCAACCAAGAAAATCAATGCGGTTTTAACATTAGGGTTTTATCAATCCGTATTATGGAACAAACGATTTAAAACAATGACCAATTTGAATTAGGTTAACGGTTTATCAACCTAGCAATTCTATCAATGCGCATGAGTTTTTAGATTTAGGGTTTTCAATCATAACAATCGATCAATCAAAGTTAATGATTCTTAAAACCTTAAAACGTTTATAAAACTAGTAAACGGATTTAGCAAGATTCGGTTTGAAGTTTCAAGGCCTTTAAGGTTTCAATTTGTGATTAGGTTTTAAACATACAATCAACCTATCAATCCTAAACCTCAAGTAATTAAATGATTTAATCAAACAAGAACAATTATCAAATTGGATTCATAAATTAGGGTTAGGGTTTATCGATTCCAAGAATTAGGGTTTATATCGACCAAGCAATAAATCAATCAAATATGTTTTTAAGGTATCGAGTTCTTGCATAGTATGGCTGTTCATACTTGCGGTTTTATGTTTTAGTTTTAGGGAATTGCTTTTAGGGTTTTACAAGGACAACCAGATGTCATTAGAATGGCTTTTAGGGTTGTATGGTTTGATCATTAGGTTTTAGGGTTTGATCGATGTACCTTGCTTTAGTCGGGTTGAAACCGGACTACCAAAGAGAGGAGAAGAGCCGCGAGCTTCAGTCGGACCGTGAGCAGGATCGATACGGAGCTATTGAGGATCGTGGTCGAGATCGTCTTAGTGCTTCCTTGTGGTTGCAGGAACTAATCGCCGAAGAAGCGGCTGGTCGGGTTTTAGAAAACGTGGGCTAGGGTTTCTCGGGTTTAGAATGTGACCGAGAAAATGAAAGAGACGTTTGGCGGCTGATGGTTTTCGGCGAGAGATATAGGGTTTTCTGGTCGGTTTTTAGCTTCGGGTTAGAGAACAATTGTGATGATAACGTGTTGTAAACAAGTTAGAGAATAGAGGGAACTAGTATGTCTTATTATTGATTTTAGCTCCCTTTATATAAGGGTTACAAGACATAGTAAAAAGAAAAGTATCCAAAACGTAAACCAAGTAGGATTTGGAAAACTACTAATACATGGAAAAGGAAATAAGGCCTTTGGCCGCCTATACTAATGTCTATGGCCGGATGAGCCTTTGTCGAAGGCTTGGTTATGGGCCATCCACTAAATGGTTCATAACAGAAGTCAGTTAACACTAACAAAATAGACATAATGAAATGTACAAAATTTAGGTTCACCCCTAAGATAAGCTTTTAACTCCACCTCATTTTTAGAACCAATAACAATTCCACGTATATTATTAATTAAAATGATATTAAATAAAAAAATAATTCCAGTTTTAACGACTTTAACACCACTAGATAAAACCGTAAATATAAATTCTAAATCCTAGATCCTAAATTCTAAACCAAACTCTAGACCCTAAACCCAGAACCTATACCCTTAACTCAAATCCTATACCCTAATTCCAAACTGTATACCCTAAACTCAAATTGTAAACCCGAAACCCAAATCCTATAGTGTCTATGTTTATAGTTTAGATTGGGTTTAGGATCTAGGTGATGGGTTTTAGTAGTTGCTAATTTTTGGTTACTTGTTATTTGCCTTGGTTTGTTCAAGTATTTTTATTTACTAATTGTACTTGACTTGTTTAAAATAACACTTGCTTTGTCAATTACTTACAAACTTTTTTGCTACTTGCAAGTCACTTGAACTTCCTTGTTACTCACTAAATCAAGTATTTTTTTTCTTAACTACTTTGAATAATCGACGTGAACATACAAATAAAACATAAATTCTAAATTTTAACATCCAAAGAACATATAAATTCTCACAAAAATAGACAATAACAAAAATAAACGTATCAAATATTGAAAAACATATGAAACCCGTTGTTCCTCCATTTTATTTTGATGCTACAAAAAAATTATTGTAATGCAAGCAATGAAAATGTAAGTAATATCGTCCAAGTAACAAATACTATCATTTAGCAAGTCAGAAGTATTTTGTAGAACGAGTAACAAGTTACAGGTAACAAGGCAAGTATTGAAAAGTAAAATGATACTTGATACGTGCCTCGTCCTTGCGAGGAATGAAATTTGTTGACTTACTACTCGACTAGGCAAGACTAATTACTTAGATTTTCGAGGCGGATATGGGGCAAATAACAGGTATTAGGCGAGTATCGAGTAATTATGCTCATCCCTAGTTTTGGATATACAGATTGGCTTTAGGGTTTATGGTTTGGACTTAGGGTCTAGGGTCTAGGTGTTGGGTTTAGGATATACAGTTTGGATTTAGAGTATATGATTTGGGTTTAGGGCTTTGGATTAAGGATTTAGGATTTGGATTTAGGGTGTAGGGCTTGGGTTTAAAGTATAGCGCCTGAGTTTAAGATTTAGGGTTTAGCTGGAGGCGTTACCGTCGCTAAATTGACGTCTTCTTAAATATATATATATATATATATATATATATATATAGTTTAATATTTTTTTTGATTTAAAAATTTATGTGGCACTTTGAATTGTCTTAGAAAGTGAACTGAATTTAAAGGTTTCCCTTAGTGGATGAACTTAAGTTGTGTTCTAATGAAATCTTCCTATGAAATAGAAATACATGAAAAAATGAGAGATCAAAACCTCTCGTAGAAGAACACTAAAACTCTAACGCGGCTTTCAGTATATTTTCCCAGAGTCAAGAGTCAGAGGTTTCCTTTCCATTCTCTTTTTATTTTTTTGCCCTCTTGATTATTATTTTTCTCAGCGATATGTGCAAAGCTTTAATTCAACGGTGATGAGATATCTGGAACGACAGCGAGCCGGGGAAAAAGGAACCTCCAAGAAGGGTTGTCGTTCAGAATTTGCGCATAGCTGAAAAAAAGGCACTCCACTCTGGACAAAAAAAGCTCTATTATCTATCTGATGGCAACCTTTAGGAGAAGTTGTTATTTGTTTCTCTGAGCCAGAACTTGTGGAGGCTCAAGTTTCTTCAGTTGGTTAACGAGATTGCTCGAGACTCTATGGAGTGCACACTTTGAGGAAATTCATTTGCAGTACCGTGTTGACTGACATTAAAATGTTATGGTCTGGAAGGTCAGAAAAAGGCTGCTAGTAGTTGTAAACTGGTTACCTTAAAGTGAAACTTTGGCTACTTTTACCATACAAGGTACTCATAATTTTAAAATAATGGCGGAAAATATATATTTGTTATGAAAGGGCGAAAGAAGATGCTTCTACTGCTTGTACCCATCGCCAGTAGAATTGCTTCTTTTCTTTGAGGATTGAGTTGAATCGTTTATTGGACCCAAACCTTTAGCCCACGTTTGATTGGGGATGGTTGGTTGATCAAGCTGAATCTGGAGTCAACGGTTACATGTTTCGACAATGACCTCTTGGTCGCTTGCAAGACTCAAACTTCAGTTTTTGGCTTTTCAAATCCTCATGAGTGAGAATATGCACTTATTGGTTTTATGGCAATTGGTCATGCACTTAATGTCGCTCGTTTGGCGCCAATTGACCCAGTTTTGATTAATATTTCTCAATTTAAGACCTATAATGACGTATGAATAGTTTTGTAATCTTTTTTTAATGGTATAATTAGTTGGGCAAGAGATCGTTCATTCTGAGTCGTAGAAGGAAATTTTTCACCATGTGGTTGAAAAATACAATGAATATCGATTAGGTAGTGTAGGATCCATAGATGTGATCTTTGGAGATACTAAATCACTTCATTGTCTTTAAGGTTTAATCTCTTTTGAGATCAAAATCTTTGTAACTCTTGTTGGTGAAGTTGATCCAGACAAAAAATCTCCTATGACTGACTCAAATAATATAAATGCTAGGAAAACATCAACTTTGATCAAATTTTCTACGGCGAAAAAAAAATTCAGAATATAGAAGAAAATATATAGTAGAAGACACAAAGAAAGATGATACGAAATTTCTAACCCTCACCTCAACCAAACTTACAACAAGCAAAGCAACAAGTGCAATCCAAACATCCATGAACTTCTCCAAATAAACACGTGCAAAAAGCTCAAATCTTTGGAGAACAAAGGTACCTCAACAAAATTGCAATTTTATCTTTCTCCTACGAAAAATCCAATCTTTCTCTTCGCCTTCACATTCATTGACATTTTCTCTGCTCCTAATTCACATCTTGATACATATTCATCATTAACATCTTGGAGTTTAATGCGTGTCTTAGAGGAAAAAAAAAAGACAAACAAAAACTCTAGCTTATCTTGATCAATATCATTTTACTTGCTGAAAAACACATATATCGAGCTCATTCTTCCCACAAAACACATACCTTATTTATGCCTTATCTTATGAAAATTAAATCTTATTCGCACAAAATTCATTTGATTCGGTAACACCTCTTTTTCCTCCAAGGTTTTCCAAAGGGCTGTCCAATCTAAAGAGTTAAGGAAACTATAAAATCTAAAAGGAAATAGCTAGAGGGTACTAAAAATTGATCTATATGTGAATTTTTACAAGGAAAATATTATGTTGGTTAAAATGGATGTAGACAATTAAATACAACCATGATGGCAGTATTGAGCGCTATAAAGCAAGATTTGTTGTGAAGGGATATACTCAATTAGAGGGATTACACTACATATACACATTTTATCTTGTTACTAATTTAGAAGTGTTTCAAATTCTCCTTGGATTGGACGACAAAAAAATGGTCTCTTATGAAATTAGATATCAACTATGCTTTTCTCAAAGTTGATTTAGAAGAAAAAATATACATGACAGTACCACATCGGTATAAAAATATCAAAATGTCTTTTGATACAAGATCCGTATGTAACCTTCACAAGTCTTTAAATGATCTTAAACAAGCTTTACATCAATGGAAACATAAACTATCAAACGTGATCTTGAGTGACAATTTTGTTCAAGCACCATCAAACCTCTCCTTGTTTGTCAAGTGAAATACAAGTGTCTTCATTGCAGCTTTGGTTTATCTTGATGATATCATGATAGTAGGAAATGAAGACTCTGATATTGATCTTCTCAAAGTGGTCCTTCATAAATGATGACTCTGCCATTCTTTGTTTTACTCTTGATGTTTGACTGCATGTTATTCTATGTTATTAAGAGACTCTTTGATATCTTTGCAGTCAAAGAAACAACATACAATCTGTAGCAAAAACTTTAAAGCATAATATTGTGTGATGGCTACTGTTATATGTGAACTAATATGGTTGAATTCTCGGCTTCAAGATCTACACTACCCACTTTTGAATGATAATGAATTGGCTTTTTATGCATAGCTTCAAATACGTTCCAAGAAAGAAAAAAACGCATAGAAAATGATTGACATGTGGTGAGAGAACGGTTGCAGAATGGTTTATCGGAACAATGAATGTGAAGACAGAACACTAATTTTATGATCTCTGCACATGCAGTTCAACCAAACGTTTCAAGAGTTTGATGGACTATATAGTATTCCCATGTTGTTTATTTTATTTTGAGGGGGTACTAGAGTTTTTAAATCGTCATAGTAAATGTGATTAGACCGATGGTAGGATTGTATATAAATAGTTAAAGAGTACATTCACTTGACTCAAGTTCTTAACTTCTAAGAAAGCCATCAAGATGAACTTTTTTCGGAGGAATCTCATTGTTAGGTGGGTATGTTGCACATACCATCCATATCTCTGTCATTCTAACCTTTAGGAGTGAACACAGTTATTACTATAGTTTTAGGCTTTCACTTAACAGAATGTGTTGGGATTCTATTATAATATGGTGACATTCCCTTTTTCTCTTCTCAATAATTTCAAAATTGTTGAATCCTAAAACCGATATTTTAGTTTACGGATCTAATCAAACAATAATTAAGAATTTTAAAGGTTAATAGTTTCGTTTATTGAAGTGTTTAAGCATGTTGTTGAAGAGGAAATACCAAAGATGATGAAAAAGATAGTCAAATAGCTCTCTCCCCTCCCTAAGTCGTGATGTCCCCTTCTTCTTTATTGAATGCTCCTATGTAGGTCTTTCTCCCTCTATCATTTCGTCTCGTAATGGACATGTTAGGGGGATGTTTCGGCAGTCATCATTACGCATGTTGATTGTATAAGTCGGAGTGGTTGATGTTTGGCCACAAGCGGCAAGAGGTGAAGCCTATGAGTAGCTCAATGTTTGAGGCATCCTTGTTCACTAGCTGAGAAGGCTATCTTTGAAGATTGGCTGCCTTATATTTTCTGGGATTTTTTTTATACCCAACTCGCAAATGGGCCGAAGGCCATCATCCAACACAAATGGGGTTTTACTAATGGTCTCTTCAGTTATGGCTTCAATCATGCTAGTTACTACATCATGAGAGATCCAAAATACCTCTCTTATAAATATTTTAAAGCTCCATTTAGTGTTTATACATGTCTCCACATCAGCTCCTATTGTTTTTTTGTCTTTGCAGTCACTACATTCTGGTGTGATATACGACAAAGAAATCCGAACCATAAGAAGGAAACTATACCACAAAACGCCTGTTTCAATAATTACAACTTACAAGATGAATGAAAAATTGGGAAAATGGAAACGAATTATGCTTGGGCAAGAATTCTATGTAGGGCTGGCTAAAGACTAGGGGCAAGCAATGCACCCGCCTAGGGCCCACTGGTGGAGGGGGCCTATAATTTTTTTATTGTAGTAGTATAAATATTTTTGTAAACTATAAATGTAACTTTTTAGTGAAACGAAATTAATAAATTTAATTTTATGGAAACAAAATCTTATTTATGTTAATCTGCTTAAATTTTTTCCAAATTTTATTAACTGATAAAATATTATAATTAACATTAAAAGTGGTTAGTAATGTGAGCTTTCTAATTTAGGCATGAGTATATTTCATCAAGACTGTCTTATTCTCTTCTAAGAAAAACTGTTCATATTTCCGGTGACTATACAATTTTAAAAGATCTCAAAATCGTTGATTATTCAAGGATTCTTGCATGTTTATTATTTTCTGTAAGTGATCTTTATTATTTTGTTTACTATCCTGTTTTTTTGTTTCTCTCTACACATGTGCATAGAGACAGATCAGTGATTTTGTTGTGCTGTAAAACATTTTACGGGCCTGATTGTATGTCGGAAGATTAGCGGAGTTGTGTCTTAGCTTTCAATAATGTTGTTTAGTGAGTAATAGCTAGTTTAAACTAGAGTTTGATCCGTGTATCCACACGGGTATTTTATTTTATTTCTTTTACAAAACAAAATAAATTTATCTTTTATAAGTGATAGTATATATTTTAAAATTTTAATTGTATACAGTAATAATTTTTTGATATAAAACTTGTAAACAAAATAATTTTGTAGTTTCTACTGAATAGTTTTATTTTATTTTTGAACTGTAATTATATTCATTACATTTTTAGAAATGACTTGTAAGATCTGCACAAATGTGTTTTTATTTTTGTATGAATCTAAATTTTAATGTACAGTGAAATTGTTATAAAATAGTATTTAAAGTCATATATATTTTTACCCATCCATATTTATATATTTTATTTGTATTAGGTTATTATTTACATAAAAATATAGTATATATATATATATATATATATATATATATATTAGGTCTTACGAACTAAATTTGTGGGATTATGTGATATTTGAAAATATTACATAATAT
>JABAYD010002171.1:0-12088 GCA_014822095.1 Diplotaxis tenuifolia
TCCTCGGAATATTCCGATTATTTTGTCTCTCGGTTTATCATCGGAATTTACCGAGGTTTTTCCGACGATATACTCCGAGGTTTCCTTTTGTCGGAATATCCTCGGAATTGTGCTTCTCGGTATATCCTCGGAAATTTCCAACGAAATTGTCGGAAAGTCTTCGGAATTAACTTATTCCGACGGAATATCGATGATTTTTTCCCTCAGAATCGTGCAGTTTTCTTGTAGTGATTATACAAACTCCAAACATTATTCCCACACAAGTACGAAATATATTACAAAGCCAAACCCATCGACTATATTATTTTTCTTTCAAAGTCGAATAATTGTTGGCCCAAACAGTACCTTCCATAACATGCTTACATTGAGTTAATCTTATTAGGCCGTAGACCTTATATCAGTAGAAAACGAGTTCTTGAGAGGGTATGAAGCTCGCTTGGCTATACCACATAAGCCTCTTGGATCGGCAACGTTGCGAGCCATCTTCATGTAGCCAGCCTCTCCCCATGTCTTGCCCCATGAATTTCTCACGATCCAGTAGTCACGTCCTTTCTCGGTTCCATAGCCAACGACAACAACTCCATGGTTCAGGTTTGTTCCGCATGTTCCATCAAAAATTCCCTTTGATGTGACAAGAAAAAAACATATCAATGCATATTAGAACACAATTCACTTGCTCTAAAAACCCATTTTAAACAAAACTCAGAAGAATTCTCACCGACTCATAAAGCTGAAATTCCCGGCTGCTTGAATCGATAACTGCAGTTACAGGCTGGTGAGCAACCGCTTTCCTTAGAGCATGTTCGTCGTTTGCAGGTAAATTCTCATACCCATCAATCATAACTTTCTTGTTGTTTGCCTGAAAAAACTAGTTTTTGTTTAACATCTTCAAAAATAGTTTTGACACTAAAATATTTGAATATTGATGTTTATCATGTTTTATGTTGGTTTTGTAAGAGTTATTATTTATGTTATATGCGATGGTATGCCGACCTTGAGGCTGGCGTCGCAGACTCCATTAGCAGCCTTGTAAGGATAATCGTTGTTGGTACCAAGGCCACCATTGTTAACTATGAACTCATAGGCAGTCTCCACCTTTCCTCCTCCGCAACCATTATTTTCTTTGTTACAATTGATCAAATCTTGCTCGGACAATGTGACCAACTCTCCTGTCACGATCTTGTTTAAGCCTTCCACTGCCCCCACCGTCGAGAAAGCCCAACAACTCCCTTCACAAAAAAAACAAAGCATGCATGCATAAACCTTTTATACATTTTGACTAGTGAGTGTCGATTCTTGATTGTCACTAAGACTAACTTTTTCGCATCTGGCGTGGCCCACATCCAGAAAACATAAGAAATCTTAAAATCTAGAAGATAAACTTATTTGATATATCCCTTTTTTATATATCACTTTCATTTTAAATGAATTTTATTGTCATAGATCATAGTAATCAAACAAAACATTTAATTGAAAATATATGCTTTAATTAAAAATGATTTAATTGTTATAGTAATCGAACAAAACATATTAGGAAAAATATGTTTCAATATTGGCAAATAAAATCGTGGACAGCAAATAAAGACTTGTCCTATTACGTTTGCTTAAGTTAAACCTGGTGTGCCGACAAAACCAAAAGGGATAATTAAAGCTGTTGTGTAAGAAACATGCTCCAATAAACCATGCAAATTGAAATGTGTCAATTTCCTTCGTGAATATGTTTCTTTACACTGTGGCCAAATTTATTTTCCCATGCAGACATAAAAATAGCAATTCAACTCGAGTATAAATTGTAAATAGTAGACTCTACGTGCGTACGTGGTTCTTATTCTCAGATCAATTTATATATCCTCAAAAACCTTAATACAAACATACATATATATACATCAGATTATTTCCATATAAGTACCAAGAAACCAGTATTAACATTTACCTTTTCAATTGCTTTTTAAAGTTTATTAATTTTGCTATTTTCTTATATACCGAATGTAAAAATAGCGAGACTAAACAAATCGAATTTTAAAATCGGAACACTTACTGCAATTGCCTTGATATTTGATTTCAGTCATTGCGCCTTCGTCCCTCCAGTCAACGGACTTTGGAAGCACATCACCGGCACTAGTCTTGTATCGGTCGCTACTAGTCATGATAACGTGGTTCTTGGGTGGTCCTGGATCAGCCCCGTGACAAACTTCTTTGTATTCATGGAGCGATAAATCAGCAAATCGGGTCAAGCCAAGCCGATAACTGAGATTCTCAGCGTTTCTGTTAGTAATGAAACGGAGGTTGTCCTTGAAAATCGTTAAACGCCGTTCCTTCTCGGCAACGGAATCGTATGCTTTCGCATGTTTGACCATCCATGTCTCAAAGATCAACTCGGCCTCAGCATCGAAAATGCTCTGGCGACGACCGGGACCCGCAGTCACGTGGTGATTATCGTTGTAGGACACGACGGACATGTCCATGGCAGTGGCACAAGATACAATGACCATTGCTGCTAAGAGGATCAGCATGGCTGATTTTGCACTACCCATTCTAATTTTGGGGCTTAAAACTGATGAAACTTCTTTGATATGTGTTTTTCCTCCAAATTAAAGAAAAGAGAGAGTTTGTGCTATTTAATTTTAGCTAACACATGACAATATTTATAGTACTCAGAGCTCAGTTAACGATTGTCCACTGGAGTGAACAAGTGTGAAAACCTACTCCTGCAAACATTTGCATGAGGGCCCCAATAAGATCTGTCACCAAAAGATTTTGAAACAAGAAAACTTTAATAATTAATGATCGCTAATTTTAAAATCAGAGAGAATGTTACTGGAATCGTTATGTATTGATCAGTTTACGTACCAGTTATTTACAACTCTAATTGGTTCCGATTGGTAACAGTTTTAGCTTTAGACTTTCACTTTGTAATTTTGGCTCTAGAGATTTTGACTTTATAAGTTGTAATTGTAGTTGTAGCTTTAGATATTTTTAAAAGTCTGATTGATATCAAAAACTTTACAAACTTTGACTATTATAAAAGTACATTTTTATTATGAAATTGTGTGCAAAAACTAATACAAAATTTTTAAGTATGCAAATGTTCTAGTACCCGAGTGATGATCATGCTTCATACCTTCCATTGTTTCTTAGCCAACCACAGGTTTGCCACTTTCAATGAATCTGACTCAGCCTTTTCATCCTTTGAGTCTTTGACTAATGATCCCTTCCTCTTCAGATCTTCCTCATGGTTAATCAACTATTTGGTTAAATCAATTAAGAAGATCCAGATTAGTTAGTAATTTCTTCTTCCACATATTGTAATCGATCGAAGCATCAAACATCTCCATCTCGATCTTTGCAGAGCACATCGAAATCCAATAAACTTTCGTTCACTCGAAAAGAAAAAAAAACAGATTAGATCTAGAAATTTCACTCTTTTTATTTAATTTGTGATTGACATCTTTGATTTGGTGTTTGATTTTATTTATTTTTTGATTCAGCAAATTAAAAAATTGATTATGAACTTATAAGTTATAAGCTAACGAAAAAATATCTTATGCAATTATTTTTACTTGGTATGTTAATATAATTTATGGGTGTGACAAAAGTAACAATAAGTTTTGAATAAAAGAAATAATCAAACCAATGACTAATGAATCATGTCTAGTTGAATTGATTAATTGAATCATGTCTTAGAGTGACCTGAAGCGTTTTGGAGTGGCTTGAATCGTTCTGCTGCATGTATTATTACTTATCATGCAGGCCGATCCGCGAAGGCTTGTACATATAGCGGGACGGGTTTAGGCAGCCATTCCAGAGACCGCAGCCTGCGCGGGCCTGATCCGCTGTGACCCACTTAAAGAAAATCCTACTGCGGTTCGAGACGGGATGGGACGGGACAACCTTTTTGCCATCTCTACCCCTGACTGATCCATAAGGTTTTTAACCAACATTAACGACACTTTTGGCGTCCCCAAATAGGAACACATTCTTTCTTCATTAAGGATTCCAAGAATTCTTAATTGTTTGCTTTATAATCATAGGGTCTCTCTTACCAAAGAGTATAGATTATTTATTAAAGTTGATACATTTTTGTGAAGCTTTTCCATATCCCTTACTATTTTCATAAATTCTTCAAAATCACAGAGTTCTGTCTTACAAAGGAAAACATTTTCATCATGAATCCATATTATCTCCCATTGCTTCTCTGTATGATTAAGAAACCTAACGAGTGCACTTAGTGCTTCTGTTCATATGATAAATATGAAAAGAGAAAGATGATCTCTTTGACATAATCCTACTTTACGAATGATGTTCTCTCTGGGCTGACCATTCATGAGGACCTTGTACTTAACCATGAAATACATCGCATAATCCAGTCAATCCAAGTGGGCACGAAACCCATTTTATGCATTATAACTCTAATGAAATTCCACTCCATAATGTCATAGGCTTTTCTTATATATTTTTTTATTGCCATTTTCTTGTTCCTACCTTCTGGAAATTTTTTAAGCGCATGAACACTTCTTGTGAAATCATAACGGTTTATGTTATTTGTCTTCGAGCAAAAACGGCTGACTGGATTTCTAAAATACGATATGGAATTTTTTTTATCTTTGCCATTAAAAACAACAATCTTGTTGCGGATGTTGCACAAACTGATTGGTAGAAATTTAGCCATATCAGTAGGCTTATCATTTTTCGGAATGAGACAACTATTTGTACCATTCATTCTTTGAACCATAATGGAATCCAAAAGGAATTGATAACCATATGAGTTAAAGCGTCCTTCACTATATCCCAAAACTTCTGAGAAAACAAAGTTGACATCTCATGTAGTTCTAGATTTTTTTTTGTAGGATACATCGCAGATAACGCTAACTTAACCAACAACTCTGTAACGGGGGTTGTCAGATATTGATTAATCATTTTGTGATGGTCGTCGACAGATCGTATAGAGCTTCATTAATCTCATCTGGAGTAAACAAGTCATAGATTTGCCTAATAATAACTGGAGGCAATGGCTACCAATCCTTCATCATCCTCAACCATATTTCCCGAGGCATCCATTAAGTGTGTAATTTGATTCTTGGCTTTCCTATGCTTCGTCAAAACACGACAACATTTTGAGTTTATATCCCCTTCTCGTAACCAAAGAACTCTACTATTTTGTTTTCGAAACATTTCCTCAGCCTTAAAAGTTTCAGATAATTATTTCAAAGCTTTTGCTATCTCCTCAATGTAGCCTCATCAGTGTTCGAATACATAGACTCAACTTTATCCTTTAGATCCTCCACTTGGTTCTATGTGATTTGTCTCCTCCACTGACTCAAATCTATGCGGTAATTCGAGATGTGTTCCATTATATTCACATCAACAGAGAGATTCGATGAGTTTCATCTCTCAAGAACCACTTGTTTAATCTCCTCATTGTCAAGCCATTGTTTATCAAATTTGAATATTTCTGCCTTGATTGATATGACAAGGATGTTCGCTTGAACAAGACGATGATCTAATCTCCACAAGCGCAAGTACAAAAAAACAAGAATGTGGAATTTTTATTAATGTGCATGTCTTCATTTTCTACTGTTCGATTTGAACGGTGTCAGACAGTCAATTGTTTGATTATTTTACAACAAAACATTTATTTGAAAATTATTAATTAAAAGTAATGCTAAACCACCCCCTTGTCTAAGAACATCATTACCTAGTGTTTCTTAGAACGGGGTTCTTATGAAAATATAAGAGACTATTTTAAGAAACACTTTCTTACCTTTTAGTTAAAAGTTAAAAAACAGTTTATTATATTCTCCTAAGAATCCCGTTCTAAGCAACCCTGAATAATTATGCTCTAGGTGGCTTAACTATAAATATACCATGAATCATAAATCAACTTGAAGGTTTTGCAATGTCTTCCTATTCTTTCTTTTAGAGAGGAATATTATTATTCTTAAGCGATGTTTATGACATATATCCATAAAGCATCAGATTATGTGGTTGCTCACAATCTTTTAACAGTTCTAACTAAGTGTCTTTGTTGATATATAAAGACTAGGTGAAATTTTGGAATTAGACAAACCTTCCTTAATTATGAGATTGAGATCCATTCTTCTGGTTCTTGTATTCTGCACTTCCATGCATGGATAATATTGTATTGATGTCATGTGTTATGTCGAGATGGGAAAATATCTTTTGAGAGGCTTTGTATAACTTTTTTTGAAAACCACCGATACGATACCAGTCAAGCTTTGAAATTAAATTATAAAGATGATTTATTTTTTTCTATATAATATCACCCTTAGTTTACTACTGCTAATAATTTATAATAGTAAAATTGCGAGAGATTATTCCACGTCCACCAGAGTCTAATCCGTCAAACTTCGTTGGGAATTCATATAAACATACTGTCCCATTAAGTTGTCTGTTTTCAAAGTTTAAAACATGGTCAAATACATCAAGTGAGAGTAGCGAGAAAGGAAATACTGAATAACAAAAGAACACTAGGCGTTACTACCTTAAATAGAGGTTAGTCTCCTACCTTCATTAATATTATGTTCATGATTCTTATTAATCTGTTTCCAAAAATAACTGAACCATTCTTCATATATCTATATCTACAGTTACAAGGATTTTCAAGCTAACAAAGACATCAAATGTACCAACTTCAAGTACAAGTTTATTATCTCTCTCTAAATTCACGGCTACAAGGATTATCAAGAATTACTAAAATCACAAATTAAAATTATAACAAAGCGGCGATGGCGATAGTTAAAGCGATTTAGGGTTTTTGATGGGGATCGAATCGTGGGATCTTGGGATTTACGGATATGTTGGATTGGGAAAGGAGGGAATTTATGGGTTTGATCAAGGAGTTGGAAGGAGAAGATCTTCAAGATATTTGGTCCGTTTTGGGATCGAAGACGAGGAAGGAAACTGGTGGATCTGGAGTTTCAGAATCAGCAAAGGGAATCTCTACGGGATCTTGTTATATCGGTGGAGACTGAAGGCTGGTGGGGTGATGTTATGGCAACAGGTCTATTTGAGATTTGGAGCTACTGATATGGTGCAAGATAAGGTAACTGATTGGATTCGATTCGGTGGGGGATGTGATTTGGGATCCTTGTTGAATAGAGTTAGGAAAGCTATGAGAATCGTTGGGATTGCAAGGATCATTCACAAAAGATTTGTTATTGTTAGGAGATTTTGGAGAAGAGGAGGAAGGTCTAAGCTTCAGTATAAAAGGATCCCTATTACCTCTGTACGGCATCACATTATTACCATGAAGCTCCCTCTCATACCCGAAGAACAAGCTGGTGGTTTGAGTTTGCAGTCAATGACGCAGGGTCAGTTGGTTGGGAAGGTTGGGAAGGCTGGTGAAGAGAAGAATGGGGAGACCACAAGGAAAAGTTTGCGGATTTCAGTACCCCACTCTGATAACACAGCCCTCATTAAGGCTTACTCCAAGACTTTAATTGGAAGGTGTATGAACCCTGATGAGCAAGACATGAAGGCTCTACTCACGAAACTCCAGAAGATATGGAATTTGGAGGATCGGGTGGTGGGTTCGGATCTGGGTTTTGGTAAGTTCCAGTTTGATTTTCAAAATGAAGAGGATATTGAAGCTGTTCTCCAATTACAACCATTTCACTTTGATTACTGGATGCTATCTCTTGCTCGCTGGAAACCGATACAAAGTCAAAATTTCCCTTCAGAGATAACTTTTTGGGTTAATGTCGTGGGAGTTCCAATCGAATACAGAACGGAGGCTACATTTGAGAGCATTGCGAATGCTATTGGGAGAAAGGTGGCGGTGGACTTGGACCATAAACAGGTACTGGTGGTGGTGGATGGCTTCAAGGAAATACACTTTGACACAACAATAGACTTCGGGGGGGGGTGCTTTCTATGATGAGGAGGAATCCTAGTGTTATTGAGGTATGAAAAATTATTTGGGTACTGTTCAGTGTGCTTCAGCCTCTGCCACAATGAAGCCAAGTTCCCACCGGTAAGAAAGAATTCGAGGAAGAGCCCGGAGAGAAAGTGGGAGGAGAACAATGGTGGTAACGGACGGCATGCATGAAAGTGAGAAGCATGATGAGCGGGCAAGGAGCTATAGAGGAGTGGTTTTACACGGAAATGGGGGTCAACAGACTAGGGAGAGGGAGAATCGAGACTATTATGGCAAGGGTAAGGGGAAGATAGTAGAGGAGCCTGACCATAAATGGATAAAGGTAAATGAGAGGGGGAGCAAGAAAGCCTCTCATGCTCGTGGTCACAGAGGAGATGACGAGGGATCAAGGAACAAATGTGGTGGAAGGGATGAGACAAGGCAGAGGGTTCAGGGAAAGAGTTCTACAAGAGCACCATAGAAAGTAGTGAGAGATCGCCCTCTACAAGACACCAATGGGGAAGCGGAGGAGGAAGGGGAACTGAAGGAGAACACAACACCACAGTCACTGGTACCATCTCAAAAGTTTCAGGAAAATCTTTCAAAAACTCAGGCAAATGGTGGAGAAGTCATCTCTGACCCAGTGGAGATTAAGGAAGGGTTTGAGGTGGTGAGGAGCTTGGTGGAGGAGGAGAATAATTGGACTGATGAGGAGGAGATGGATATGGACGAGATCAACTCTTGCCTTAGGGAGCATGGATTGATCCTGACGCGGCTGAAGATTTACAAGATGTTGAAGAAGATGTCATGGAGGAGATTCATGGTGATTGTGTCGTGGGAGAAGGAACTGTCGCAGTGAAGGATGATAGGGTAATAGAGCCACAAGAGAACAAGACCAAGAGTAAGGAAGCTAAAAGGAAGCCGTTCATAGCGGGACCAAGTGTTGTGAGGAGCACCAAACTAAGAGCAGCTGCAGCCCTTCTTGATTCACGCAAACGTGGTACCACCAAGATCGGAGCTCGACAGGGAGACACGGCTAAACAAACGGAGAGCAAGGGTACCACAACTCTGAAAGCGGGTCCGAAGAAGAGTTAATTTTATGGATCAAGTCACAATCCTACAAATTGATGGTTTGCAGGTTAAAGGTTATGGTCTTCTGGTTTTTATTATTCAAATAACCTCTATGAGCATTGCCTGTTTCGTGTTTATTCTTGTATTAGAGATCCAAGGGGTCATTTGTTTCTTATGTTTGTCTGTTATGTGGTATGAAATGATTTTCATATGGATGAATAATGGAATTTGGGTTTACTGGTTTTGTTGTGGCTTGATCTGGATGTTGTTTCTTGTTTATTGTTTTGCAATCAAGTGTCATGTTGGATATTGGTGGCTAGGTAATGATACATATATCATCTTGAGTAATGTTAATTGGTATGCAGAAACTGGGTGGGATCGAACGGATTCATTGGGGGAAGGGGAGAATACAAGGCAGTGGGGGGGTCTCCTCAAACCCTTCACTTGCGCGGAATAACCTGCATATTGAATTGATCTCAATAAATAAAAGAAGCTGGCATACGATCTGGAGTATAATTTTTGGGACATGTTTGGGTTCTCGGGTGAAAGAGTGTTTTAAGTTATGAATACTGATGTGGTTTTGGTCGGAATGGGTGGAGTTTGAAGGGAGAATAGGATATTGGTGTATATTGTTGACACTACGGTCCCTTGTAGAAGGTGGAGCAGAGTTATTTTGGACATATCTTTGCTCGGGTCGAGACTATATAGAGTGGACAACTCGTTTTCTAATTAACGAACGAGGAGTTACTGGTGAGTGTGGTTCTCGTAGACACACTCATGACATTGCCTCGTGACCGGTGGGGATTAAGAGATACTCATGTGTTGGATCACAGGCTGGAGAAGGTGCACGGGAAATAATTCCTTCACTCGGGAATTTTTGTGATATGACTATGTCTACAAGCTGGCATGTAAGCACAAAGTTGTATATGAATCTTAATATGGCAGTGGAGGAGTATATGGGGAGATACATTGATCTTATAGGAGTTGTCTGGTTGTACCAAAATACTATAGGGTGGAATACGGTTATACACGAATTGGGGTTTCATTATACCTCATTATCACGAGCTCTACAGAGTGTCTTTTTCTATTTTTTATGAAAGTACTCAGTTGGAATTGTAGAGGAATGGGAAGCAAGTGGACAATCAGTTATTTGAGGGAAATTTGGCATAAACATAAACCTGATTTTTATTCTTATATGAAACAAAACAAGAGTGTGACTTTGTTCAAGGTTTTCAGGCATATTTTGGATATGATCATTTGGTGACAGTGGACCCTATTGGCCGGAGTGGAGGACTCACCTTATTTTATAATAATGAATATCAAGTCAATACTCTATTTTCAAGTAATAGGATGATTGATGTGGAAGCGTTAGCTATGGGGAAAAAAAAGTTTTTCTCACTTTAGTATACGGTGACCCGGTTCAACAATTACGAGAACAAGTTTGGGAAAGGTTAACTCGCTATGGCTTAGCACGATCTGAGGCTTGGTTTATTATTGGGGATTTGAATGAGATCACAGGTAATCATGAAAAGGAAAGGAGGCGGGGCGATCAGAAGTCCGGACTCTTTTGTTCCTTTTAATAACATGATCAGAAATAGTGGACTAATTGAGTTTTCGGCTAGGGGAAACAAAATTTCCTGGCAAGGTCGTAAAGGTAAAGGGAAAGGGGTGGTGACAGTGCGGTGTCGTCTAGATCGGGCACTCGCTAATGAAGAATGGCATACAACTTTTCCGTGTTCATATACAGAATACTTGGGGACGATAGGGCCGGACCATCGTCCAGTTGTGGCACATTTGGAGGATAGAGTTTGTAAACGGAGAGGACAATTTAGGTTTGATAAGCGATGGATTGGACATGAGGGTTTTATGGAGTCTCTGGTGGCTGGATGGACGGAGGATAATGCTGGTCAAAGAGATTTGGTAACTAAGATTAGTAATTGCATACATGAGATCCCACGATGGAGAAAAGATAATCCTCCATATGGTAAAGAAAAGATACAAGACCTTCAACAGGCACTCGAAGTAGTTCAGATGGATGATAATAGGACACAAGAAGATATTTTTGAAATCTCTAGGAAGCTACAGGAGGCCTATAAGGATGAGGAGGATTATTGGTATCAAAAGAGTCGCAATATGTGGTACTCTTCAGGAGATCTTAATACAAAATTTTATCATGCTCTAACAAAACAGCGTCGGGTGAGAAATAAAATTGTGGGACTTCATGATAAGGATGGAAATTGGATTACAGAGGAAAGTGGAGTGGAACAAGTAGTGGTAAACTATTTTGGCGAGTTATTTACCTCAACTTGTCCAACGGAGTTCGATGATTTTTTGGAAAAAAGAGCATATTAACATAACAGCCCAAATGAATCAATGTTTACTGAGGATGGCTACGGAAGAAAAAATACGTCAAGCCTTATTTATGATGCATCCTGAAAAGGCGTCAGGGCCAGATGGGATGACCGCGTTGTTCTTCCAGCATGCCTGGCATGTTATTAAAAAGGATTTGGTTGAGATGGTGAACGACTTTTTGGTTTCAGGAGAGTTGGATCCTTGGTTGAACAATACCCATATCTGTATGATCCCAAAGACTGAGAGACCCACAAGAATGACGGAGCTTGTACCAATAAGCCTTTGTAACGTGGGATACAAGATTATTTCAAAAGTATTATACCAATGATTGAAGGTGTGTTTGCCCAGGCTTATTTCGGAAACACAATCGGCGTTTGTACCAGGGAGGCTAATTTCAGATAATATCCTCATCACTCAGGAGATTTTTCATGGGTTAAGAGCCAATAAATCTTTTCAAGGAAAATACATGGCAATAAAAACGGATATGAGTAATGCATATGATAGGGTGGAGCGAGATTTTATTCGAGCCCTGCTTACAAAGATGGGTTTTGATCCTCACTTGATCAAACTCATGATAGCATGTATATCATCTGTACAATATCAGGTTCTGATAAATGGTCAACCAAAGGGCTCGATTCTTCCACAGCAAGGATTAAGACCGGTAGATCCGCTGTCTCCCTATCTATTTATTTTGTGTACGGCGCTAATTACAAATATTAAAAAGGCGGAGAGGCTGAAACGGATAACAGGAATGAAAGTAGCTATAGCGTGTCCAGCGATCTCGCATTT
>JABAYD010002175.1:0-14339 GCA_014822095.1 Diplotaxis tenuifolia
CAGTTAGATCAATAGGCTAGTCTTTTGGTGAGAGCTTCTAGATCTACCTAAAGAATTGAAGTTCTATAATATCATGCATGCAACTCATTAAATACTTATGTAACATTATAATCCTGATTATCTGAATAGGAACCTTGAATCTAACTATTTTCTCTTATTGTTTCAAACCTACAAACCAACATCTTAAGTAACTTATCATTGCTTACCAAACTTCTTTTTACATTTAAACCTTTTCAACCTAGCATAATCATATAGGATTGCATATTTTGTGTTCCTTATTTGAGAGAGTAATTCACTCCTTAGGGTAATTTGAGTGATATCAAGATGAGCTAGAATTTCTTTGATTTCTTCCCCATTATCAATTTCAATTTCCTTGGCAATTGATATGGACTCTCATGCAAGCAGACATTGAGGTAATCTCGTTTTTTTAAACAAAACCGATGTCTTCTCCAATGCTTGGAATAATCGTTTTGGTCCAAAGGTGAATGAGGATTCCTTGGACCTTTATTCAGAACGGGATGAGAGAGGGGAAGGAGGGTGAGATAGTCGGTTCCAATCTCTGTAGAATAGACATCCATCGCCATAGTGAAAAGACCTATTTTCTAAGACTGTGTTTAAATCACACCCCAACTCAAATTGGAACTGGAACATGCCCTGGCCTAGATCCGCTCCAATTGGTCTGATTTCAGTTTTCCACAAGTCTGTCAAGAAAGGGATGTGTGCTCCGACTTTCTGTGTTGAACGGTTTGTGACACGTCCAATTAGAGTGAGAGAGTGTCTGTGGAGTAGGTTATTGACTCTTGCTCTTCAATGCAGAGTCTTTCTTTTCCTGGCGGTTCATGTTGTTCAGTTACAATACTTTTGTCTTTCTCTTTAATAGAAAGTCTTCTGACCATTGTAATTGTAATGAATGCGTCCAACTGCTTTTCTACTGCAATAAGGAGTAAATGTAGGAGTGTTGTTGGAGGTAAGTTAACTCCTATAAAACCAAAGTTGGAACCCCAAATTTATGCACAGGAGAAGAGCTATCTTGTCTTCTTTGTATCTTGAGGCGGGAGGGGGGAGAGGTATAAAGTTGGAAACACTAACATTATATTGACTACTGCAATTTCTTAACCAAAAAGCTTTTCTAGATTTTGTTAGGAGGAAGGACGACGAAGCAGCAGGGGGGTAAGAGATAGATCTATTTTCCAATCGTGGAACCAATTGACTTCACAATCTTAGGCGAGCAGAGAAGAGGTGATTTGGTTGCTATAGATCGAAGCAGGGTGAAGATGAAGCAAAATATCTCTGAAATAGTCCATTCGGGGATGAAGAGGGCGGTTTCCAGCTGTTTTTAAGCTCCTGCGCGGGACCTTAGACCAGAGTCGGGGAAGAACCCGGTGAGTCTTGTCTCAGAGACTGCTATTATCCAATAGATACTTTTAAAGCGGGAACAATTTTAAAAAAGCACTACAAGAAATAAGGGTTTTAATAGCACTGTAAGATAACGTTTAATTAGTGTGTGCTATTGTATGTTGGTGGCTGGAATTATAATAGCGTTTCTCTAACTAAAACGCTATTATATTCGGAGCGGCAAAATAAAATTTGGAAGCGCGTATTATTTTGGGATTTTGATCTTTGTATTATAGCACGGAGAAAGAATACACGTTATGGTATTTTCGACCGCTTATTTTTCCATTAAAACCTGGGAAATGGAAAAAATTGGGGACGAAAATATTGTTGACCAAACAAAAGCAGTGTCTTCTTTGTTCATCCATTTTCATTAATCTATTTCTTCATATTTTCTCCCAAAAAATACTTGGGTGTTCTTCGTTCATCCATTTCCGAATCATCAATCGTCTTCTTTCAGTCTCAGGTTTGTCTTCTGTTAACCCTCTGATATTCTTCTACAAATATCCTTTTCGTCAATCTCTGTCTCAATCTTCCATTTATCTTACTCTTAATCGATTGCATGCATAATGAAAATTAATCGATTGCTTATTAACTTAATAGATGTATCGTCTTCGATTTGCAATTTACAGTAACAACCAAGTTGTGATTTTTTTTTTTTTAGGAACAAATTAACATGGGGCCGAAAACACGAGGAGGAAGAGCACATCAAGTTAGAAGAAGTAGACGCTCCCAAGGTTTGGAAGCAAACACATAATTCATTAACCCGGTCAGAACCAAAATCCGTAAGTTAAATAAGTAAAAAAAGATGCTATTGAAGAAGAACCCATTGAAATAAGGAAAGAAGTTGGTGAAGAAGAAGGAACAAAGGTTTCTGAAGATGTTATTCAGAAAGAAATTCCTGAATTTCATGAGGGGGAAGTTGATGGTGATGAAGTTGAAGTGGGAAAAGATGTTGGTGCTGAAGTTCCTGAGGTAGAAATGGAAGAGGATGAAAATGAAGTTGCTGAAGAACATTCTAAGCCTACAGAAGCTGAGAATTGAGTTACTACAGAACATTCTCAGCCTACAGAAGCTGAGGATGGAGTTCCTGAAGAACCTTCTCATCCGACAGAAGCTGACACCCAAGCTGAGAATGGCATTTCAGAAGCAGAAGCACTGCCATCTGATGGAAAACCAAAGAAGAAAAGAGGACCCACAAAGATGCGTAAAGTGGCCAAAAATCCTGAAGAGAAGGTTTCTGTATCATTCACCGAGCTTGGCGAACATGTAGGTCCTGGATCAGTGACACTGTCATCGTTCCTTGGACCTCTTGTATGCGAACACGTGACTGTACTTCTTGATGATCGGAGGAATCTTGATCAGCAGACAAAGGACACACTATGGGAGGAAAATCAGGTATATATATATATGCATGCACTTAAGTCTATTGTATATATGTCTTTGTAAGGATTATAAAGTGTGATGTTTGCATACATTACTGCAAGCGAGGTTTGATTTGAAAGAACAGTGACAAAAAGATTATGTCTTCAGACAAATGGGTTGTTTGTGGAGATCTGGAAAGTTAGGGCTTGTATCACAACTGCGAGATGCAAAAAGTAGAGCAGAGAGAGTAGCTCTGAAACCAAGCAACATTCGATATGTTCAAGTTTGGAGCTCTTAGGTTAAGAGTAGGACTTCATCAGCATTCAAGGTGACATAAACAGAGCATTTGGTTTTTAAGTGTTTATTTTGGAGATTTGATTGATGAAATTTGCTTTAATGATATTCTAGGCAAAGAGTGACAAGTACAGAGCACTTAGGAGGGCTCAGATTCCTCACACCACTAGTCGTAGAGGAATGAATCGTCTAGCTTGTGAAATGGTAAGTAACAGTATGTAATTATATTAGATATAATGATAGAACAAACTGATAACTAAAACAATATATCACTTGTAGAAAAAAAAAGAGTGACCCTAAGAAGATTAACCAGAGCAAGGTCTGGATAGCAGGTCACACTCACGCCGATGGTAGACCTGTTAGACGTGAGTTTGCTGAAACCATTGTAAGATTTCAATATATGATTAATTAAGTTACTCTTTTTGATATTGAAAAGGACTATAACTTATATTGTGTTGTCTCAGGACAAAATCATTTCACTTGATAGTCAAATGGATTCCACATCCAGTGTTAATATAAAACATGATGCTGTTAGTCAAGTGTTGGGAGTAGACAAACCTGGACGAGTCAGAGGGTTGGGAAGAGGGATTACTGCTAGAAGCTAGCATTCTTGTCAGCTAGAGACTCCAAACTTGCAGACTTGGAAAGCATGCTTAAAGACTTAAGGAATCAGTTACGTGACTTAGCTGGAAATAAGGTGAATTTTCTAAAGTCTTTTACTACTTATAATATGAAGAATTTGATTAAGTGATATAAAATCTTTGATTCATTTTATTTCTTGACAGAAAAAAATGATGATTGTGTTTCTCCATTTGAGACTAGTTATGAATACGAAGAAGGAACTAGAGTTCAACTACTTGATTGATGTGAGTCAAAAGATGTTGTTGTAGCTGAAGGAGAATGGTGCTCTTTTGAACCTACATACAAGATTGGTCGCATTCCAATTGGTTCTAATGCGGCCGCGGTTGTTGTTAAGTCGGTATCAAACCTGAAGGCATCTGTGTGGAGGCCAACTACGGATGTGAGTAATCTTCAGAAAGCAGTGGGATGCAAGATTCCATGGCCAATGGATAAACTGATACTAGATAGTGCATCGAACGACCATCCAGTTTCCTCGGATGTGTTAGGATCAAAGGTAATTTCATTAGCAGATATACTTAGGTTTGTATTTTAAAATTCAACATGATCACTAACTATATGCATTATGAATTTAGTGTACTAGTGAAGATGATCTTGAAAGGTGCAAAATCTACGATTGGGTTAATGGCGTCGAGGTAATCGCAAAGGTTATATGGGTTCCACTGACCCACATGAGCTGGTCAACACTGTTCCTTTTGGGTCGGAATGTTGTAGTTGTGAGAATTGTTAAGGTGATTGATGGGAAAGCTTTTCTATGGAGGCCAACAGTTGATATGAGAACAATGAGTGATACTGTTAATGAAAAGATCGCATGGCCGCTCCATAATGTATCACTAATTAAAGTTACAGAAGATCAAGGCGAAGCTACTTTCAGAAAGATTTCATTGGTAAGTTTACAATCTTATTCGTTTTTGTAAATTATGTTACAACATTTTATTTAGATGTACTTGTTGGGGTGTATTTATTGTGCTTGTAGAGTCCAAGTGGCAGCACTAGTTCTACCAGATCAGGTCCAAGGAAGAAGTGCATTTTGTTGGACCATAACAACTCAGGACGAAAAGTCGCAGAAGGCGGAGTAAGTTGTACTGATCCATTAACTCTTGTCCATCACGTCCCGTTAGGTCCCAATGTAAGTCAGGCTTGGGATGAAGTGGCCTTGATTGAAGATGCACCTCTATGGAGACCAAATTCTTTTCTCGAAGACATATCAGATGTTGTGGGCAGCACAGTGGCTTGGCCTAATGATAAGGTCATGTATGTTTGAAAACAAAAGTGTATGTTTGATTGTAATCTTTCAGTTGTTAAGGCATATCTATCGTGTATGCTTGACATATTATGTTTGGTTGCTAAGACATTTTATATGATCAGCCTTATTTATCGTCTATGCTTCTCAATTTATGGTTTATTTAGGGATTCAACCCTATTGTAACTAATTTAGGGTTTATTTAGGGATTCAACCCCATTGTAACAAATTTAGGGTTTATTTAGGGATTCAACCATATTGTAACGAATTTAGGGTTTATTTAGGGATTCAACCCTATTGTAACGATTTTAGGGTTTCATTAAGGGTTTAAAGATTTAACTAAATTTTAGTGTTATATATTTCGAAAAATATGTATGATTAGTAATGTAAGTGTCGAATGAAGGCAAACATACAAATAATATTCATGATTGATTAGCTACTCATCTCATATTTGTATCAAATAATACTCTCAACCATTAGCTTGATTTAAAACAATAGTTTTATTTAAGACATAAACATTTTATACTAATCTTAGACATAAAAATAATATTTTTTTAAAATATTAACACTAATATTTAATAAAATTTGTAATTAATTAGTGAAGACATTGAACCGCCATCTGACCACATTGGAGGAGAACCTGTACATAGTGAACCTGCTGATGACTCTGAGTTTAGGCAGAGGTTGAGAGATGCTGAAAGTCCATTGTACTTGATATGTAGCAAGAACACCAAGGTTTCTGCTATCATTGTCCTTTACCGCATCAAAGTAAAGAGTGGAATGTCAGAGACTTACTTTGACCAGCTACTGTCGACAATACATGACGTGCTACCAGAAGGAAATGTTCTACCAAAGTCGACATATTTGATTAAGAAGTTCTTGAAAATTTTTGGGTTTGGCTACGATATGATTCATGCGTGCAAGAACGATTGTATTCTCTATAGGAAGCAGTATGATAAAATGGAAAACTGCCCAAGATGTAGTGCTTCTAGATGGGAAGTTGATAAGCACAGTAATGAAGAAAAGAAAGGGATCCCAGCGAAGGTCTTAAGGTATTTTCCGATCAAGGACAGATTCAAGAGGATGTTCAGATCAGCAAGGAAGGTTGAGGATTTGCGTTGGCATGCCAACAATGCCACTGAAGATGGTGTAATGCGACATCATGTTGACTTGTTATCTTAGGCTCAAGTGAATAATAAGTGGCCTGAATTTGCTAGTGAAGCAAGAAACCTTCGACTCGGTCTTTTAACAGATGGGATGAACCCTTTCTCTATCCAGAACACAAATTATAGTACGTGGCCAGTGTTGTTAGTCAACTACAACTTGCCAACAACTCTGTGTATGAAGGCTGAGAACATCATGTTGACTATGTTGATCCCTGGACCAACAGCTCCGAGCAACAACATTGATGTTTATCTTGAATCACTGATAGGTGACTTAAAAGAATTGTGGAGTGAGGGGATTCAGGTATACAACTCATTCATGAAAGAGAAGTTTACACTAAAAGCTATGTTGTTCTGGACTATTAGCGACTATTTGGCTCTAGGGACTTTGGCAGGTTGTAAAGCTAAAGGGAAACAAGCATGCAATGTTTGTGGAAAGGATACAACAAATAGGTGGCTGAAGTTTAGTCGCAAGTATGTGTATTTGGGGAATAGGAAGCGACTAAGCCTTGGACATCACTACAGGTGCAGAAAGAGTTGGTTTGATAATACATTAGAGAATGGACTGCAAACAAGATTCAAACCGGTGCAGACATATTTGCTACACTAAAGGACTACATGAATGATTTTGGAAGACCTTTGCAAAAGAAAAATAAAAGGAAGAGAATTGTCTTGTCAGAAGATCAGGTGGCTGAAGACGATGAGATTGATGAAACGAATGATCAATGGAGGTGGAAGAAGCGATCAATATTCTTCGGTGCGTCACAACCGTACTTGAAGGTATTACAAGCTATTGTTAGATTGAGATACTATCTATTGTCATATTATATGTATCCTGATCATAGTGTTTTCAATGTGTTAGGATTTTTCGGTGCGTCACAACATCGACGTGATGCACGTAGAAAAGAACTTGTCTGATGCATTATTTTCAACACTGATGCAGAGTGCTAGGTCAAAAGATGGCCTCAAAGCGAGACATGACTTAGAAGATATTGGAATCTGGAAAAACTTCCACACACAGGTAAGGGGAAAGAGATTCTACTTACCTCCAGCATCTTATTGGCTCAGTAAGGAAGAGAAAAAAATATTTTGTCAAAGGTTGTCTATGTTCAGAGGCCCTGACGGCTACTGCGGTAATATTGCAAACAGTGTTTCTGTTAATCCTCTTTTGATTGGGAGTGTTAAGTCCCATGATCATCATGTACTAATCCAAAATTTGTTACCTGCTGCATTACGAGGGTTACTTCCTAAAGGACCAAGAGTTGCGGTAACTCGAGTATGTAACTACTTCAACAGATTGTGTCAGCGTGCTATTGACGCGGAGAAGCTGATAACTTTGGAAAATGAGTTTGTGGAGACAATGTGCCAACTCGAGCGGTTCTTTCCTCCATCGCTCTTCGATATCATGTTCCACCTTCCTTTACACCTAGCAAGAGAGGCACGTTTGGGAGGTCCTGTGCACTTTCGTTGGATGTATCCATTTGAGAGGTTTGTTTTCTATTCTTGAACTGGGTTTTCCGATCAACAGAGGTTTGTAAAGAATATTTCTGTATCGTTTGAGTTGTAGGTACATGAAAACACTCAAGGCATATGTAAAGAATTTTGCTTGGCCAGAAGCATGTATGGGTGAGGGGTATTTAGCTGGAGAATGCATGGCCTTTTGTTTGGATTTCCTCAAGAATTTTGTACCAGTTGAAGAAGCACTTAAACGTAATGAAGATCTTCCGTCTGATGGAATGGTTCTTGAAGGTCGACCACTGCAAAAGGGAACAGAGTTTATTCTTTCAAAGAAAGATAGAGACATAGCACATTGATATGTTTTGATGAATATGGCAACTATGTATCCCTATGTTGAGTAAGTTCTACTGTCCCTCTCAGATACAAATTCTTTTTATCAGTCTTATAACTCTCGACTTTTTAAATCATGATGCATTTACAAGAACTGCAAGATAATGATGCTCGATGCGTAACAAACGAAACTTTGTTATGGAAATATCACACCCTACAATTCGCTGAATGGGTGAAGAATAAGGTTTGTACCACTTCACTATCTGTTTAGTTTTCTGTTCACATATAGCTCACACAGTTACATCCTTGTTATATACTTTCTAACTCAAAGGATCATTCTACAAAGCTGAGATGGTTGGATTATGGACCAAGATTTACTGCTCAAAACCATAAAGGTTTTGTTATAACGGGAACCGATTTCACATAGAATCCGTTAAATGGAAGACTCGGAATAGTGGAGTCACTTACGAAGCTTTCATCATGCGTCGATCTTCTGCAAGAGATACAAGACATACAACCGATATGGTCACATATTATGGAGTGATAACCGAGATCATTCTCCTCGACTACCACATGTTCAGCATTCCTTTATTCAAGTGGAGCGAACAGAGGCTACGATGTTAAGGAACAAGATGGTTTCACCCTTCTCAATCTTCATGTCAACCAAGCGCCATATTTACAAGATCCATACATTCTACCATCACAAGCGAAACATGTATTTTACTCTAGAGAAGATGAAGAATCGCCTTGGTATGTTGTTATGAGAGCACCATCAAGAGGATATCATGAACTTGAGATAGAGGAAGACATAGTCGGACCACCATTACCCGCACATGAATTTGACAATGCAGCGCAATTGTCTGATGATGAAAGTTTTTGTATCAGGGATGATTGTGATGGAATTATTGTTGCGGGTTAATCTTGTTGAGAATTGATTATATTTTTTTTTGAATATTTTGATTTTATTATAATATTAAGTTGAATAAATTTTTATTTTACAATTTTTGTATTATTTTCAAAATAAAAATATTAAATTAAATTTGTCATAAAAGAAATGAAACAATTACATTTTAAAAATGCATATAAAAAAATTCAAATATTGCTATTGATAGAACACTACAATAGTAGTTAAAACATGCTATAGTGAAATTTAAAAACGGCTATAGTAAAAATGTTATAATAACACTTTAGAGACGCAATTAAAAAAATTACAATTGCATAAACAAAATAACGCTATTACTAAAATAATATCAATAGCGGGTAGCAAAACCGCTATCTAATGGACCATACCTATTATCGCGGGCGATATTAGAGCGCTTTCTACAACTCTATGGTATCGTATGATAGCGCTTTTCAGGTGCTATTAAATCCCTTATTTCTTGTAGTGAAGCCTGATATAAACTGTTAGATCTAAGCCAGAAGAGAAAAAAGTAAGCGGGTAAAACTAAGATCAGTGTCAATATTAAAAAGGTTAAAAATATGTCTAGTAAAGCTCGCATGGGTAGAACCTCTCACTATTTGTATTTAGTATATATTTAAATCAGAGCATATAAAATTGTAATTTGAATCTAAAAACTACCCTTCAAACTTCAACTTATTTACATCCAAATGCCATTGAGAATATATCTAATCTATTAATTTAGAATCCTAAATTTTATCTACTTACAAAAGTTGTTATTTAAATTTGAAATGGTCCAATCTATTATAGGATATGTTTTATTTGTCTAACAATACTGAATCATTATACTTCAAACATTTAATCAAACTAATATTAAAAGGGCCATAACTTGAGTGTTCAAGGTGTCCACGTAGAACATTAAAATCATCCAATCAGAAGTCTAGGTTTTGCCACGTCAGACCGCGTTAATATATTTTGCGCGATCACCTTTCAAGCTGTCTATACTTTAAGAAATGGCCCATATCAGCCAATGTTCACTAAACCTATTTCGTATCAAACCTATTTCATATCAAAAATCAGTTACAAAAAAAAAAAATTCCTGACTTTTCTCCTTCGTCCGTTTTCTGCAGAATTGATTTCCTCCATTATTATCCGTTCAGCTTCGGCGATTGGATTACTCAACCGAAATCGGTTCATCACTCCATCCCTTTGCCATGAATCCTCTTTAATGGCTTCATTTCGACTTCCTAATTCTGATTCTATTTATATCGTTTTTTTTAAGTTGTCTACACTCTCAAAATTCTCAAACACGATGAATTCCATGAGCTTGGCAAGCCGGACTGGGCCACGTTCTCCGAAGCAAAAAGCATATCTCGGATCATGAGTATTAGTCACACAGAGGTAACATATCTTAATTAAAGTGCTTATGTAAAAACTTAAAGATTATCATATTTGATCTTTGATGTTATTCTTTTTTGAAATCAGTTTCCACATACAAGGATTGCTGATCTACTCCCTAATGCTTCTCAAGAAGCTATTGATTTGATCACTGTGAGTCCTTATGAATATTTCTTACTGTTATTTAGAAAATATCTTGGTTTATTATATGATATGTATGTCTTTTCAACCAACAGAGACTTTGCTTATGGGATCCATTGAAACGACCAACTGCTGATCATGCGCTAAACCATCATTTCTTCAAGTAATTCGACTTATCCTCTTACTTCTTTTGAATATGCGTAACACACACGCTCTCTGTATTGATAATATAAGAACCCAATAGATGGTTACGCAAGCTTCTTATTTGTTTATGCTTTCATAGCTTAGATTATGTTCAACTTTAATTTTGTTGTTTTCAGATTTAGATTCGGTGATAATACAAACCTTTGGCTAACTGGATTTGGCACAACATCCATTGGTTTGCTGGCACTTTCTGGACTTAGTGCAGATCTCGGTACTCAAATGAACTTTACAAATTGTGATTCAAAATTCCATCCACTTTCTTGTAAAGTTTTCTTCTTCTTGCTATTAAGGTTGACAATACTACGCATCATTGGTCGCTGCGTCGGGACAGTTGGGATGGCAGATAGGGACATATGATTTGCCATCTCGAGCTGACTGCAATAACAAGTATGGTTTCTTTCTTCTGTTGAATCCAGTATGTGGTTTTCCTTGGAAAACTAATACCTTTATGGTTTTTGATGTTTCCACAGGTTTGTGTCGAACAAGTGGTTTGGTGCTATTATATTCAGTGGAATTATACTTGGAAGAACTTTTCAGTAGAGATCTATCTGTTACTGAATACTCAGGCAGCTGTTCTCGGATTCACTTATCCCTATATATGAAAATGGAAGTTGACTTTTAAGACTTTTCGAGTGAAACAGAGGACATGGTTTTGCTACCAAGTACAATGTGGTCTCCTTCAGGCTCGAAAAGATGAAAAGCTCAAGGTGTGTTTTAAAAAACTTCGAAGAAGACGTTGTCAGACAAGGTGAAACTTGACTCTCTCATTAGTTTATGGTTATTTTAATAAGAATTGGGTTTCATGTCTTTCTTTACAAGGAGATTTGCGTATCCATACTAATTCAAGGTGATGACAGACTAGAGTATTGCTTTAAGCATGTGTTGGTTATGTTTCTCTTTATTGAATTGTTTTTTTAAAAAAACATTTATAGTTTTCTGGTCTCTGCTCTCTTCTGATGAAAACCGCGTCCATGCACCTGTTAAATCATCGTGTCTCTATCTCTGTCCTTCAGGTGAGAATGATTTCATTTTTTTTCCAATGAATCCATTAATGTGTTTAACATAAACTTTTTGCTGTTGTGAGCAGTCCAATGCAGCAACACACAAGCGTGGGACCTCCACCACAGTCAACAACAGAGTTCACCATGGGATCATCAATGCAACCGAACATGTTGGACCGCCCAAGTGGTATGCTTTTCTATAGGAACTGTTCTTTGTTCTACGTACTCTTGAGAGGACTCAGTGTTGGTATGTGAGTCAATTATCCTTATGTTCTATTTCAGTGACAGAGATCGAGAAAGAAAGTTCCCAAGAAACAATGTCATTCATATCAGGACTTGAGAAGAAGTATTCACAAAAGGCAGAACTCAAGCCTTTCTTCGAGAAATTCAAGGCTTCCATGACTGCCTTCTCAAAGGTTGCTTCCAACAAATACGCACAAGACTATTCTTCTACACCTAGATCAACCACTGGTAAGCTATCTGATGCCATGACATTCGTGGGTTCAAGATTTAGCAAATCAGCAGAGGTACGTATGAAAGAAACTTTGTGTTATTAACTCTATTATATGATTCTTATTTTATCAGGAACAAATACATTTCAATATTTTTATAGATGAAGAGCCGCATTCAGACTGCCCAAGAAAACCGATGACAAGTCTTAAAAAATTTGAAGATCTCAACAGCAAAATCGTGGGAGAAAAGAAAGTATCAATGTCACAAGAGACAGAGATCACGCAGATTGAACAAGTCACAATCCAGTTTCTTGAGACTGCATCTTCTTCAACTAGATCTTCTTCGACTGAGCATTCTCAGCAATGATAATTACTAATATACGTCTTATTAATATACTAGAACTTGATGTAAAATTATACCAATAATATATTAATTAATAGATTATTTTAACAGATATTTAATATTATATAAATTGACTACTTGATGTTATATAACTTTTTTGTATAGTACTAATTAATAATGCAAAATATTAAATGTGCTAAGGTTAAAACCGGTGTTTAAAAATTAGTATGGACCGGTCGGACGGTTATCATACCATGATTTTCTCTTAACCGGTTCTGAGTTGTGATAAAAAAACCAAATTTGAGTTCAATCATAAATCAGTAATAACCAATAAAACTCGCTAAAATCGATGATCCGGTTCGATTTAAAAACTCATTTTCTCAAATTTAAATTAAAAAGTATAAATTACAAAAATTAAAAGATTTTATAAAAAAACATATTGTTTTCTACTGCCTCCGTTTCAAAAAATGCATGTCCTATATAAAACAAATTGTTTTAAAAAGATATATTTTATATCTGCAACAAAATTTCTGTCAGTTAATAATAAAAATATTATGAAATTCAAAAAAAAAAATTACATTTTGTAAAGTTTTATTGGCTTAAAAATATAGGAAATATAAAATTACAGAAAATATGCCTTTATAATTAAGTTTTAATATGTTTTATTAAAAAGTCTGAAAATTCTAAAACATGTATTTTGAAATGGAAGGAGTATTATTTATCTAAATAAATTAGTTTTTATCATATTTTATATTATTTTTGAATTGTCATTTTATTTTCATATCATTTTAAGATTCTAATTATAGTAAAAAATTTCATCAAAATAATTTTATAATTGTGTTTACAATACAATTACTTCATTTAAAAATTAAACTAAAACTTAAAATATAGTTGAACCGGTCTGACCATTAACCCAAATATAATGTCGAATCAATGCATAATCTGGTTTTCAAGATATTGTTTAAAGATAAAACAAAACATTTTATTGAATTAAAATCATAAAAATAGAAAACTATGAGTTTATTCAATACTTCAATGGCATATGAATGTGAATAATTAGTAAATTTTAGGTTATTTCTTATTTGCACTTCTATTTTAATAATATATATATATATATACATATATTATCATGTGTAAGGTTATTTTCCACCAACATTAAAAATATGTTAGTTTCTTAGGATTTTTATTAAAATATGCAGATGTGGATTATTAACTATAACAATTAAAAAACAACAAATTAAATAAAAACTAAATAATATATATTATATTTAATTTATACTTTAAATATATTAAAACTTAATAACTACTAATTTAATTAGGTAGAGTATAACTTTAGTTTTAGTAAGGCAGGATTTTAAAATACAAGTTAAAAAATATTTAATCTAAAACATATGTAAGAAAAGAACACAATAAAAAAGAAATACACAATACAAAGTAATCATAAATACATTACTACTCATAACAATATTAAAACAAAAATTAAATACCAATAAAATACTTAATATAAAATATAAAAATAATTCACATGTAGGAAAGATGAAGATGATGCCAAGGTGTATTCAACATCTATTCCACTTCTCATGGTCTCATTTACAAATAAAATATTTTGGTATATCAAATAACCATATGCAATGTTTAATATAAGTATCTAAAGATGTCAAAAACAAAACAAAAATAAATATTTAACAGAAAGCTTAGATATCACCTTAAAATAAGTCAAGATTTAATTTAGGTAAATCGATAAAAGTTATTCAAGGCTTCAAAAAAAAATATGAAATAACTTTATATTTATATTTTTACCAACAAAAAAAAGATTATACGTATATTGGGAACATAACAAAAACCTACATCAAAGTTAGATGAATTTTAATATGCGATGAAGAAAACCCAACAAAAAAATATGTATACTTTATTTAAAATTTTAAACGTATTATTTTCTTTTGTATCTGTAATTCTATATTAAAATAACTAAAAGTTATGTTAATCATAATGACCCAATAAGAACTACTATTTTAGAG
>JABAYD010002176.1:0-21275 GCA_014822095.1 Diplotaxis tenuifolia
TCAGTAAACATGACTCTAAAGCCTTGGAAAATTAACCAACCGGCCGTTGGAACAGGATGGGACCCACGAGCCGAGAGAGCGGGCGTGGGTGGCCCGTTTGCCGTGGACAGTTGGGGCGTTACAATTTCTTAAATAATTTTTCATTAAATCCATCTTGGGCAAGACGGATGTCTTATTCTAATATAAACATTATAATAAATTGTAATTTTTTTTTCTCTATAATTTAATATCTATTTTCACATATATATATATCAATTATATTAAAAAAATGCATGGACATAAAAAGTATGGATGGAAAAATGTGTACATGTAAGAAAACACATGAACATAAAAAGATGTGGACATTGATGGATAAAAACTGTAGAAAATCTATGAAGAAATTTCATGGATGAGGTATGTCCGGTTCAGTAGATTCATCACCGGTGGTCGACAAGTCTCAATCCAACTCCAGTGTGCCGTCGAACTCGACGCCAAGATAAAACAAAACACATATCCGGCCATTAAAAATTGTCTGTGATACGATGTGTTTTTAGAAAACTACATTCTTATTCTCCATCACCATTACTCTCTCAAAGAAGAAAAAACAAATCTCAATCGCTACAGCTCGGTTCTTTCCTCCTCTTCCCACCATCTCCTCTTCCATATCTTCTTGTGTTATAGAAGCTACAGCTCTAGCTCCTTTCTTCCTCTTCTAACCATCTCCTCATCCATCTCTTCTCATCCTCTTCGATCTCTACTTGTGTCCACACTGTTATTCCGACGAATCTGTTAACCTACGTAATTGATACTCTTTGATTTAGGTTCTTGTAGATTAAATTAAAATCAAGATAAACCCAAACTGAAAAACTAGGGTTCTTATATTTGGGAAAGTTGCTTACATTCAAGATAGGAGAGAGAATGATTTTGTATTGAAAATACGCAATTTTTTTCTTTGCGGATTTAGGAGTAGGAGAAAAATGGAGAAAGTGAATCTGAATGATATGAAATTAAAAAAAAAGATGGAGAAAGAACTAAAACGTTTACTTTATTGATTTATTTTAAAAAAGAAAAACATAAAACTCTTATAGATGAGAAAGTGAGAGTATGTAGAGGTTAGGAGAGACTGTATTTAGTTAGAGGTAGGAGATAGAGTATTTAGTTAGAGAGCATGTAGGAAATTGTATAAAAAAAGTGGGCCTCTAGTCACAAGTGTCTAAATATTCAATTTGAAAGACAAATAAAGTGTCCTAGAAAGTAAAAAATTCATTAATCTCCAAGAAGCTATATAGTTCTTAATAATGAGTTTTGGAACCAAAATTTTCCAAATGTTTATAGTGCTTTCGACGGGGTGGATGGTCAGATCACCTGCGATGTAGATCACACATCAGTCAAACAGAAATCTGAACAAGAAGTGCGTTTAAGTTTGTGAATACTCTCGCTGACCAGGAAGAGTTCAAACCATTGGTTGATCAATTATGGAAGAGCACTGTTCCGATATTTCAATCCACTTCTGCAATTTTCCGATTTAGTAAGAAATTGAAGGCTCTAAAACCAGTGATTCGGTCTTCGGCAAAGAAGAAGATGTGTGACCAGTTCAAAAATACAAAAAGAGACTTATGAAGACCTTTATGCTAAGCAGGAGAACACAATGTTGAATCCCACTAAGCAGAACATGGAAGATGAAAAAAAGCAGTGCTGAAATGGGAGAATCTGTCAAAGCTTGAAGAGTCATTCTTAAAGCAAAGATCAAAGCTCCACTGGTTCCAAGTTGGGGATAAAACGATAAAGTGTATCATAAAGCAGTGACAATTCGAGCTCTACGGAACAAGATGAAGGAAATAAAACGAAATGATGGCGTTGTAGTAGATACACCTAAGGAAGTTAAAGTCGAGGCTGAGAGGTTTTTTAGAGAATTCCTACAAGAGCAGCCTATTAATTTTGAGGGAATTTCAGTGGAAAACTTGGAAGGGATACTACCGTATTGCTGTTCAGATGAGAAGAGTGCATAGCTAACTCGGAAAGTTACAGTAGAAGAGATTCAATACGTTATTTTCTCAATGCCACAAGATAAGTCTCTGGGACTAGATGGATATACAATTGAGTTTTTTTAAGGCTGCGTGGGAGATAGTGGGGCTAGAGTTCATCACTGCAGTAAAGTCATTCTTTGTTTTGGGATTCCTACCAAAAGGCATAAATACAACTATCTTAGCCCAGGTACCAAAGAGAACAGAAGCACATGAAATGAAGGACTATCGCCCAATATCTTGTTGTAATGTTCTCTATAAACTGATCTCAAAGATCATTGCTAATAACCTCAAAACGACCCTCCCAGAGTTCATTTCCCTGAACCAATCAGCCTTCGTGAAAGGTAGACTTCTGATAGAAAACTTGCTTCTCACCACATAACTTTTCAAAGAATATCACTAGGCTCCAATATCGGCCAGGTGCGCCATTAAGTTCGACAGATCAAAGGCTTTTGATACAGTATTGTGGTATTTCATGATTAATACTTTGAAAGCGATGAAGTTCCCACCAGAGTTCATTCAAGTAAACGGTGATTTGGCTGGGTATTTTAGAAGCAATAGAGTCCTGAGACAGGGTTGTGCATTATCTCCTTGCATGTTTGTAACATCCCGGTCCGGGCCAATTTTTTTTTATGCCTAACAGGCCTATCTACGGCTCATTAGGGTAAAACCTAGGGTTTGCCTCCTCCTTATTTTGTCTTGTTCACAAATCAGAAGCGAAGCCCAGCAAATAATCCCTGGAGACCGGAAGCCCTAGCCGTCAAGCCTCTCTCTCTCCTCGTCGTCTCTCTTTCTCTCTCTCTCTCTCCTCATCGCCGTCTCTCTCTCTCTCTCCTCGCTGTGAGCAGCCGCGCGGTGGTGGTGGTGCAGTGTGGTGTGGAGGTGACCAGATCTCGTTTCCCTTCTCTCCCTTGCTCTCAGATCCAGACCCAGATCCAGATCTAGACTAAGGTGAGGGGTCTCGAACCTAGTTTACTCTGATGATCTCCTATACTCCTATATGTTGGAATTAGAGTTTGGTTAGACCCTGTTTGAGAGTTAGGTTGATAGCTCATAATGGATGCTAGGTTGATAGGTGAATGTATCATGTGCATAAGAATCCTCACACTGCTAAATGGGACTTAATGAACCGCATGGTGTTGATGTGATGATAAACCAATGATTGATGTGTGTGGATGCTTATGTGTAGTCCCACATGATGGTGTGAATGAAAGCTAGGTTGCTAGAAAGATGGGTTTGCCTAAAGTGATAGATGTGGATAACGGTACTAGTTGTCATGAATGTGAACGTGAAGTGTATTGTGTGAGACACCGATAATGGGTGGAGTCTGGAGTTATGTATGAGACTAAGTAAAGGAGAATGAGAATGTGAATGAGTACGAGTACGTGAATGAGAACCTGAATGAAAATGAATATGAGAAACGTGAACGAGAAAAAGTATGTGATTGAGTCAATGAATATGCTTGTAGTCATGTTTGGACCACCGAGAACGGGTGGGCGTCTAGAGTCTAGGGATGTGACCTGTGGGACAATATCCTAACATGAAGTACCCACGGGTAGTGTCGTGTTGTTCCTACCACGAGATGCGGGATAGAAAATGTTCCTACCGCGAGATGCGGGATAGAAAAATGAGCATGCGCCTTAAGATCGAGTCAAGCCGAGTCGTGGCTAAAGTGTGACCATCAGACTGTGCACGGACGGGAGCCACGGGTGGACAGAGTTGCACAGGTGGGCTTCTAGAGTCTAGAGATGTGACCCGTGGGACAGTAGCCTAACATGAGGTACCCACGGGTAGTGTCGTGTTGTTCTACTGCGAGATGCAGGATAGAAAATGTTCCTACCGCAAGATGCGGGATAGAAAATGTTCCTATCGCGAGATGCATGATAGAAAATGAGCATGTGCCTTAAGATCGAGTCAAGCCGAGTTGTGGCTAAAGTGTGACCATCAGACCGTGCACGGACGGGAACCGTGGGTGGACAGAATTGCACGTGGGCCAAGAAGAGGGCCGCCACGTGGACCAACGAGCTGCCCACGGTGGTTACTATAAGGATGCAAAACCTAGGCTCTTGAGATGGATCCTTTTTCTTCGAGAGTTCGATTTAGAGAGCAGAGGCAAGTCTGGAGTTGAGAATTGTGTAGCTGATCACTTGTCTAGGCTGAGAGTGTAGTGTGGCGCCCCTCATTGATGAAGGACTTCCAGAAGAACAGGTCATGGCTATTGGAGCAGTGATGGCAGTTTGTGATACTGGTAGAAAGCTTAAAGAAGTCAAGGCAACAGAAGAGAAAGAACCTTAGTATGCCGATTTGGTGAACTACATAGCCACATGAAAAGAACGTTTGAATCTTGTGGGCTATGCCAAAAAGAAGTTCTACAAGGATGTGAAGAGATAGTATTGGGATGATCCTTACCTCTACATTCTCTGCAAGGATCAACTTTATAGAAGAGTTGTGGCTGATGAAGAAATCAATGGGATCCTTACACAATGTCATGGATCATCCTATGGAGGCCACTTTGCTACCTTCAAAACTGTTGCAAAGGTGTTACAAGCTGGATTCTGGTGGCCACATATGTTCAAGGATACACAAGACTTTGTTTCAAGATGTGATTCATGCTAGAGAAGAGGAAACATCACCAAAAAGAACGAGATGCCTCAAAACCCAATCCTTGAAGTTGAAGTATTTGATGTGTGGGGTATTGACTTCATGGGGCCATTCCCAACATCTTATAGCAACAAATACATCCTTGTACATACTTCTTTGAATTTTTATCTTTTTCTTTATTTTATTTTTAAGACTTTTGTTGGAGGCAATGCATGTCATTTGGTCGTTCATATTTTGAGCTGGAGAATAGGCTCCGGAGCGACGTCATGAGAGCGACACCTACAGGTCGCTGTGAGCTAGAGCGACGTCATGGGAGGGAGGGGGTAAGGTTGCTCGCATTTTCATCAAATTTGGGGCTCGAAAATCACCCCGGAGTGACATCCCGCAGCGACCAGGCAAGGTCGCTCCAATCCAGAGCGACGTCGGGAGCGAGGCGCTTAGGCCGCTCGCACTTCTGGCCGAGTTGTGACGCAAAAAAAAAGACACGGGAGCGACGTCTCAGAGCGATTACCCGAGGTTGCTCCGGAGCCGGTCCAGGTAAGTCCCTTCGACTCTAAACCCGGTTTGATTTAATTGAACCGAACCCAATCCCCCCTAAACCGACCCCGAGACCATCCTAAACCCTCGACATCATCTCTCTCACTCTCATCTTCTCCATAACAAACACTAATCTCCTCTCAAGCTCACCCTCACCAAAAACCCCATAACTCCCTCAATTCTCAACCAAATCACCTTGTTCTTGTTCCTAAATCCAAGTTTTCGCCCCTGTAATCTGTTTCACCTCACCAATTCACCATTTCCTTCCATACAAAACATGGTATTGACTTTTAAAATTCAATTTCGTAGGACCATGAACCCTACAATTTCAAAATCGAAATTTTTTTCCTTTTCTTTCTTAATTACAATGAAATAGACTAGGGAAAGCTTATCTATCAAGTAGGATTGCTAAATCTAAGGTGAAATTGAGTTCAATTTGAGCTTTGACAAAATTAGGGTTCATGGATTTGGGGCTTTTCAAAATTGTCATTAATTGAGTGTGTTTGTGGTTGAGCTTGGTTTGTTAAGGTATTTAAAAGCTTCATTCTTTGCTAATAGCTTTGCTTCTTAGTGATGAATGTGTAACAATTGTTGTATTGAGTTAACTTGAGGTTAAATTTCTAGTTCATTTGTTAAGTTTACTCTTGCAATCTCCATTTGCTATTCTTAATCTACTTCACTTCCATCCACTTATCTCTTTCCAAGCTTTGAACTTTTCAGGTACCAATGGGTAAGAAAAACAAGGAAAGGAGTGATGCTGAAGATCGAGAAAAAGAGAGAAGAGAGCATGCACTAAGAGGGAAAGCCCTAGACTCTGAGCCAACTGGACCCGTTACAAAAGGGACTTCTAGACAATGAACCTTTGCTGCAAAGAAGTCAGTCGAGCAAGAGAAGAGAGCAGGGAAAGGTGTAGCAGTTCCCATCAATGAAGAGAGTGACGATAAAAGTGGGGATGAGCAAGCTCTACAAAAGAAATCCAAGATGTCAAAAGGTAAAGAGGTTGCTGTTGATAGAGACAGGAAGAAGACTCTATCTCAGGTTGATCTGTACCAGCACTTTGATGCATGGGATAGCTTGGACTACAACAAGGTTCGCCGACCTCGAGTTTCTGAAGGAGTTGGGTATTGATTCTGATATTGAGGCAATGTTGGGACACTTGAAGATTCCAAAACTCCTCACCATGGCATATCCTTTCTACAAAGATGCCTGCTCTCAGTTCTTGTCTTCCCTTGAGGTCACTTACCATGAGACTCAGCATGTGCAGCAAGGACGGGGCAAGATAAAGTTCAAGGTCCATGGGAAAGTCTACAACATGAATTTCAAGGACATTGGGAAAGTCATGGGGTTTCAATACTTAGAAGACTCCTCGCTTCCCAAATGCGAAAATTTTCCGAAAAAGCTTTGGAAATTGATCACAGGAAACAAGCACTCTACAGGGAGTGACAAGAACTCACACATAAGTCATCCGTCTATGCACTACCTCAATTGGATGCTTGTCCATGCATTCTATCCACAGAAGCAAGCATGCAATGTCACTGAGGAGGATCTACGACTTCTCTTCACGGCTATCAGACCCTACGCTGACCCTGGAGTGTTACCTCTACCAAGCACCGATATCTACGCTACCTTTGGGATGGTCAGTTTCTTCGTGAGTCGTCTCGAGCACTACACAGATTGGGCATGGTACACCACTGATAACAAGGCGAAGATTGGGATTGGCGGGATTGTCACACCACTTCTTGAATTTATGGGCATTCGGTTTGGAAAGGAGGCAGCAAGACCGAGTTTCATTGATGGCACTTACTTGAGAATTGCCACTTATTTCAGTGGGAGGTATGAGAGGAACTACGTCTACCACTACTACTTGAGTGGTCAGCCTGCTGAGGTGCTCCTTCCAAACAAGAATCTGACGAGCTTAGAGAGACCTGGAGCTATTAGCTTTAATATTTCCTAGGAGGACTTCCTTGGGGAGCACGGATCTCTCGAACCCATGGCTGCATCGAGCAGAAGGAGTACTCCAACGAGGCGTGACGATCATGAGACATAAGCATCTAAGTCAGTCTATGGACCTCCGTGCTACCACGATAAACCATTTGATGGAGTCTTAGCCCATGGCGCTCTTCGTGATGCGCAAGAGAATATTGACAAACTCCAACGATGGAAGAAGGCGTAGGACCGTGCTTTCTTTAAGCTAAAGACCAAGTACAAAGAGTTGAAGAAGACAGTGAAGAGCCAAGCAAAGGCTTCAGCTAAGTTTATGAAGAAGGTGGCTGATGTTTTAGTTAAGGGAGGAGTAGCATGATGTAGTTCGAGTGACTTTGTTGTGGGAAACACATCAGCTCCTCAGCCTCAGATGAAATCCCACCGCGCATTGATTGTCAGCTCGAGCGTGCTCAGCGCAATTATGTTCCTCCTCGATCTGCCTCAGGAGACAAATCCCCCTCATTCGCCTCCTCTTATGATGACTCTGGTGACGAAGTAGACAGTACACCCATGGGCCACTACAGTGCACCATACAACCACTTCAATGCAGCATATGGCCACTACGATGCACCATTTGGCCATAGCGTTCCACCAGCCGGCTACTACATAACTTACCCTGAGGAAGGCGGGTCTGGAGACAATGCCTTCAACCCTGACAACTAGCAAGGTACTCCACTTCTTTCCATTGTATATACCAGTCTTTATTTTTCATTTTAGTTCTCTTTTGGGTATCTCTTTCAACTTAACAACACATAGACTGTGTGACTTAAGTTTGGGGGAGGTACCAAGTATTTAATCATGTTTTCTTTGATGATTTTGAGTCTCATGCATTGCATTGCATTGTACATACATATATGCATAGAAAAACAAAAAAAAAAATTAAAAAATTGAAAATTTGAAAAACACAAAAAGAAACATGTAGTTGCATCATGTATCTTCTTAAGATTGAGTCTAGAGTATATAGGTTGCATTCATATGCATTGGGGGCAATGATTTTCAAATACCTTGTAAAGAACACTTGTCAAGAGCTCAAATGACTAGCTTGAGCATCTCTTGAAAGCCTTGCACGCTTGAGCCTTGAAAAATCTTCTTGAAACATGTTTGCTTGCTTTATATTGACATTGTTCTCGAAACAAGCTCCATTCTGAAATTTGGCTTAATGAACTTAATCTCTTTTGCATATGGGCACTTGCATACTTGATCATGGATCTCATATACATTTGGGTTATCTTATTCCATTTTACCACTCTTTTGTTAACCCAAATGGTACTCCACACCCTTGAACCCAAGCCATTCTTTTGAGACCAAACATTTGATTTGCATGAGTGAGGCCTCTTTTGATAGCTTGTCATGTACAAAATCTTGAGAGTATTGGAGGAGACATAGGATTGTTCTCATCTCTTGCTAGCATAGGAACAGCATCTAGGATGGTGAGTGGGTTTATGTGTTCTAAAAGTTAATATCGTGGGTTTTGGATGTGAGATTATGAGAAATTTTAGCTAAAGTGTATCTTGAGAAAAGAAAAAAAGCCACTAGGGACCAAAAGAAATGAAAAGAAGCTCTAGATTGTGTCTAAAGAAACCCTTCCCCTAACCAAGAAAAAAAGAGAGAGAGATTCAATAAGTTTGGGGGAGGAGATGTGTAAATAAGAAAAGTTAGAGCTAAGCAGTAGAAAGTCTGTGAAGAGTCCCTAGTTGGTTGTGTTAATCATAAAAAAAGAGAAACTTGTTCATTGGGTGAGTGATGTGAGTAAAGGTTATTTGGGTCATGGGATGAAGAAAAAAGGTTAGAACTTGTGATCATTTAGGAAAATGGTAGAATGATGAGAATAAGCTATGTATGCTTAAGTTGCCTATAGTCTTAGATAAATTTTGCATAATGATCAAGGTCCTTGTTCTTAAGTGATAGCCACTAAAAAAAACATGATGCATTTGAACCTTCCTCTTTATTCTCAGTAGACCATTCACTTACCTAGCCAAATGATTGAGATCATGTGCCCATTTAGAGAATTCACCTTGTATGTGTGTGTGTAAACCAATGTGAGAGTTGGTTGAAAGAACTTGTTAATTGAAGAGTTTTGCACTTTGTTTAAAGGCATAAGAGTGTGTTTATAGGCCTAGAGAAGCTAGAATATAATAAGAGAGTGCGTATACTATTTTCGATGTCTCTTTAGAAGATCAAAAGGAGTTTGGGGTAGTTGATGTCTTGCATATTTTCATTGTTTTATTCATACATCCATATGCATTTTCATCATATAGATTAAGATTTAGTCATTTCTAGGCTACATTTTGCATACATGAGTTCTTATTAGGTATTGGAGTACCCTTGGAGTTCTTGGAGTGGTTGGATGCATTTGGAGCTCAAAAGAGGAGTTAAAAGGTGAGCATTGGACGAGTAGGGAGTAGAGCAACCCCCAGAACGACATACTGATGTCGATGCCAGCCAGAGCGATCTCACCAGAGCGAGGCACCGAGGTCGCTCGCACTTTCATCAGTTTGAAGCATCTAAAATGACCTCCTGGGCAACCTCCTGGAGCGATGTAGCCAGGTCGCTCCCAGCCAGAGCGACCCCCCTCCGGAGCGATGTGTCCAGGTCGCTGCGCGTTTTGATTGGACGAAACTTAAGTTATTTCAGGTACCTTTTTGTCATTAATTTTATTGTTTTACATTTTCTAGACCTAAGTTAAGTACCTCTGTAAGCCGTTTCAGGCATATTATCTTTTGTTCTTGAAGAAAAACTGAAAAAACTTTCGGAAAGTTCATCTCTTGAATCATTATTTCATCGTTCTGTTCTTGTGATCTTGTTTATTTCATAACCTACTAATCTCTACATGATTAAGCTTAAATCCAATATGGGTTTGAGAGGAATCATGAAGACTAGTGAGTAAACCACCTTTTAATTCATGGGTTAGGGAGATTAAGGGTGATTAGGCTAGATCTAGGATGTTTAGTGTAGATTTATCTTATTCCTTGCTAGTGGAGTATTCATAATGCATATTTTGAGTTGGCCTCTCAGAAGTTGCGTTTAGGCACTTCCCACCCACAAGGTGTTCGATGAAGTGCCTGAGTCAACTCTCCTAAGCTTTTAACATACTTTACCAAAGACATTTGTTGTTAAAGGTGTTAAGATGGCTAATACGCTTGTTCTTAAAAGTACTTCTATAATATTCAACCGAAGACATTTGATGTTTAAGTTATGTTAGTGAATGAGCATTCATCTAGACATAGAGCTTGCTTAGAAGTGTGTCTAGGCTTAAGGTTGATAGTTTGATTGATCGTTTGCCATCCTTAGTTCGAAACTTGATCACCCAAGGTCTAATCCATGTACCCATAAGTTCTCCTTTCTCTTAATCGAAGAAGTTATTTCATTTATTGCATTTATTATTCTGTTATTGCACTCTAGTTTTAGTCATAGTTTAAAACCATCAAATTACTGGATCGCACTTAGATTAAGCTAGTACTTGCATTCTCAGTGCTTTGACATCCCTCAGAACTGGTTCGACAATCATTTATACTACAACATTTTTCTTAGAAGCCTTGAAAACTCCTAACATCAACCATATAATCACGTAACCTAGCAGAAGCTCTTTTCTTTATGTTGTATATGATGCAACATCTACACCACAAGTGTATCTCTTGTAGGTTCAGATTGTGTTCCTTTTGGTCACATATACAAGCTCTTCCTGTTGGTCACAAACTACAAGCTCTGATTGTGTCATACCCTCTGCTTCATTCTCAGTTGTTTCAGGTGACACAGTTATTGCACTACAAAAAAAAACATTTATTGATAGCAGAATATGATAGCAGTGTTTTCTAAAGTTCTATGGAGACTCAAATTTTAGTTTAAGTTAATACTAGTTAAACACCGCTATTTGGCAAAAATTAGTGAGCGGCAATCGAAAATAATTTATACCGCAAATACTTAGTGAAAAAAACAAGCGCCAATGTTATTCCGGTTTTCCATCTTAACGAAACTCATTCTCTTTAAGAAAGGGTTGAAAGAAAACCCGACAAAAAAGGAATCTGAAAAAAAAACTCTCTCTCGAGCATCTTAACACGATTTGGTTCAAAGAGGAACCCTCTGAACACGATTTACCCTTCTCATATCGATTTCGAGGTCTACTCCCTTCGCATCTCTATTTCGATTTCGATTCCGATTCCACTCCTGTGTCATCTTGCTTTTGCGTTTGATTCTCATCCCGAGTCGGGTTTGATTCTCATCCCGACAGGGGTTTGATTCTTAGAGATTTAGGGTTTGTTTGAAGCTCTGTTTCAGTTTGTGGTTTAATTCAAACTTCGTTTCAGATTTAGGGTTTGGTGAAATCTTTCATTAAGATTTATATATTTAGGGTTTCCTCGATTTGGAGCTTTGCTTGAGTTTTGACTTACTAATTTTAATTTGTTTCAAATTATTAACATATTTCTCTTCTCTTCGAGGTCAATCAAGCACCAGAAGACATCGTTATCTCCTAACCACAAGACATGTTGTTTCCTTTGTTCTTTTTTGTTGTTTTAACTAGTTATTACATTACTTTGGTGTTGATTAAGCTATATATGTTTGATTCGTGTGGTTTGTTTGTGACTGGTATATGTTTGATTCGTGTACTTCCTGATTTATCTTTAAGTTATGTGTTTTACGATTTGTTTGTTATCTGTGATTCTTCTTGTGTTTGTGTTATCTGTGACTCTTCTTATGTCTGTAACGAATTTATTAAAAGAAAGATCATACAATGTTGGAGAAGGCGTGAGTTGATTTTTCCAAGTATGAAATTTATATATATGTAAAGTTTTTGTTGAGATTGGAGAGTTGAACGATTTATGTCTTTTCTTTTGGCTGCATACTTGATCTTGTTTATGAAAAGGGTGCTCGATACTTTGTTCAGGCTGTTTTTCCGGGTAAAGAAGATAGTCAGTTGATCATTTGCCCTTGTAAATACTGTCGCAATGTAGATCGTCATTCATCCATTGATGTAGTTGATCACTTTGTTAGACAGAGAATGGATGAGGATTACAAGAGGCGAAATGACTGGTATCATCATGGAGAATTGATCTCAATGGTAGTTGAACAGGGGATGAATGTAAATCAGAGGAATGACGAGATTGTTGGGTTGTACAGAGCTGCTCAGACTAAGTATGGTTGTTCTAACTTCTGCGAGATGGAAGATGTAGAAGATAAAGAAGAAGATGAGTTCGTTGCCAAGATAGCAGACACCGAAACACTATTATATCCACGATGTGGCAAACTATCTGCCACAATGTAATTATTTAGATTGAATACTTAGAATGGCTGGTCTGACAAGAGCTTAAATGATCTACTTAATAAATTGCCGGAGATGTTACAAGAGGAGAATGTACTTTATTCATCACTATACGATGCGAATAAATTCTTGAAGACTTTTGATATCGGTTATGTTATGATTTAAACAATTTGAATATAGAGCGTTGTTACGTGTTAAGACACTTTCATCTCTTTTTTGTCATGCTAAGACACTTTCAGCTGGAGGAACACTTTCTCTTCTCTCACCCCATGGTTTTCTACACAATCTCTCCTCTTGCTTAGTTAACGAAAACAAGAGACTGGGTTTTTGTCTTTATTGAAAATGGGTGTGAGGAAACTGATGATACATCAAGTTTATGTCTTTATCAAAGGTTTTTGGTTTCTCCAAACATATTTTATGTGGACAATGTGGTGTGGATGGTGTAATATGAACTCATTTATATTTTAATTTTTATAAAATTTAAAACTGAATAAAGTGTACATGATATAATGGACATTGTGTAGTGGATGGTGTAATTTGAAAAAAATATGTCGTGGACTATGCAACTTGAAAGAATGAGTTATGAATGGAGTGTATGTGAAGTGTAAATTAGTTCGAATAGGTGATGAACTTGATCTACTAAAACAACTAACCATTTGAAACAATAACATTGAAAAAATGACATACAATGTTAATTCCCTAGATCTGTTCAACCATCCAAAAAAAACCCATCCACGCTTCAGCTATTCACACACCACCTATCCACGCAACTTCCATCCACACGATATCTATCCACATCTTTTACAGATCTAGATTTTGAAATCGAAACTTTGCCGATCTAGATCTTGAATTCCACAACAACACTAAGATTGACATCTTAGAATCCATTACGAAGATTCATGGGTCCCTAATGAAAGCATTTCTCTTCAGTTACAAATTTAGATGAAAAGCACGGCCAACATAGCTCGTCAATGGCAGTTACAAGCAATAAAGACAATGCTTTGTTGTAGAGATACAAACCAGAACGTTCATGGAGGAAAGAAGTGAAAGATTGAGTGAAACTGGATTTTTCTGCTATCTTTCTTATTATTTAAGATCTGATTCATCTAGGATTCTAGAAAAGAAAAGGATTTTGCAGATTTGAGTTTCTTTCTTCTTCAAATCACTGGTTGTTACTAGGAATAGTTTTAAAATGGGATAGTTAATCTCCATCGCCACAAAAAGGAATTGTTAGATATAATTAAAGTTCTGAGCACTACAAGAAATAATGGTTTTAATAGCAACCGTAAAGCGCTACCATACGTTACTATAGCATTGTAGAAAGCGCTCCAATATCGCCCGCGATAATAGGTCTGGTCCATTACATAGCGATTTCGTTATGCGCTATTGATATTTAACTAGTGATAACGTTTTCTGTTATGCAATTGTAATTTTTTTATAGCGTCACTAAAATGATATTATAACATTTTAACTCTAGCATTTTTTTAATTTTACTATAGCAATTTTTAATTACTATTGTAGTGTTCTATCAATAGCAATATTTGAATTTTTTATTGCATTTTATATATGTAATTGTTTCATTTCGTTTATGAAAAATTTAATTTAATATTTTTATTTTTTAAAATAATAAAAAAAATTGTAAAATAAAAATTCATTCAAATTAATATTCTAATAAAATCAAAATATTCAAAAACAAATAAAATCAGTTCTCAACAAAATGCAACGATAATTCCATCACAATCATCCCTAATACAAAAAATTGCGCTGCATCATCAAATTCATGTGCATGTAATGGTGCTCCAACAACGTCTTCCTCTGTCTCGAGTTCATGATATCCTCTTGGTGGTGCTCTCATAACAACATACCAAGGAGATTCTTCATATTCTCTAGAGTAAAATACATGTTCCGCTTGTGCTGGTAGAATGTATGGATCTTGTAAATATGGCGCTTGGTTGACATGAAGATTAACAAGGGTGAAACCATCTTGTTCCTTAACACCGTAGCCTCTGTTCGCCCAATTACACTTGAATAAAGGAGATTATGGTAGTCGAGGAGAATGATCTCTATTATCACTTCATAATATGCGACCATATGGGCTGTATGTCTTGTATCTCTTGCAGAAGATCGACACATGATGAAAGCTTCGTAAGTGACTCCACTATTCAGAGTCTTTCGCTTAACAAATTCTGTGTGAAATCAGTTCCCGTTAATGACAAAACCTTTATGGATTTGAGCAGTAAATCTTGGTCCATAGGCCAACCATCTCAGCTTCGTAGAATGAGCCTTTGAGTTAGAAGGTATCTAATAAGGATGTAACCGTGTGAGCTATATGTGAACAGAAAAGTGAACAGATAGTGAAGTTGTACAAACCTTATTCTTCATCCATTCAGCGAATTTTTGGGTGTGATATTTCCATAGCAAAGTTTCGTTTGTTGCGCATCGAGCATCATTATCTTGCAGTTCTTGTAAAATGCATCATGATTTTACAAAGTTGAGAGTTATATGACTGATAAAAAGAATTTGTATCTGAGAGGGACAGTAGAACTTACTCAATATAGGGATCCATAGTTGCCATATTCACCAAAACATATTGATGTGCTAAGTCTCTATTTTTCTCTGAAAGAATAAACTCGGTTTCCTTTTGCAGTGGTCGAACTTCAAGAACCATTCCATCAAACTGAAGATCTTCATTACATTTAAGCTTTTTCAACTGGTACAGAATACTTGAGGAACTCCAAACAAAAGGCTATGCATTCTCCAGCTAAGTACCTCTCAACCATAGATGCTTCTGGCCTAGCAAAATTCTTTACATATGCCTTGAGTGTTTTCTTGTATGTACAACTCAAACAATACAAAAATATTCTTTACAAACCTCAGTTGATCGGAAAAACCAGTTGAAGAATAGAAAACAAACTTCTCAAATGGATACATCTAGCGAAAGTGCACAGGGCCTCCCAAACGTGCCTATCTTCCTAGGTGTAAAGGAAGGTGGAACATGATATCGAAGAGCGATGGAAGAAATAACCGCTCGAGTTGGCACATTGTCTCCACAAACTCATTTTCCAAAATTATCAGCTTATCTGCGTCAATAGCACGCTGACACAATCTGTTGAAATAGTTACATACTCGAGTTACGGAAACTCTTGGTCCTTTAGGATGCAACCCTCATAATGCAACAGGTAACAGATTTTGGATTAGTACATGATGATCATGGGACTTAAGACTCCCAATCAAAGGAGGATTAACAGAAACACTGTTTGCAATATTAGCTCAGTAACCGTCTGGGCCTCTGAACGCAAACAACCTTTGAAAAAATATATTTTTCTCTTCATGACTGAGCCAATAAGATGCTGGAGGCAAGTAGAATCTCTTTCCCCGTACCTGTGTGTGCAAGTTTTTCCGGATTCCAATATCTTCTAAGTCATGTCTCGCCTTGAGGCCATCTTTTGACTTAGCACTCTGCATTAGCGTTGACAATAATGCATCAGACAAGTTCTTTTCTACGTGCATCACGTCGATGTTGTGACGCACCGGCAAATCCTAACACACTGAAAACACTATGATCAGGATACACATAATATGACAATCGTATCTCAATCTAACAATAGCTTGTAATACCTTCCAGTACAGTAAATTGAAGAATATTGATCGCTTCTTCCACCTCCATTGATCACTCGTTTTTTCATTCTCATCGTCTTCAGCCACCTGATCTTCTGACAAGACATTTCTCTTCCTTTTATTTTTCTTTTGAAAAGGTCTTCCAAAATCATTCCTGTAGTCCTTTAGTGTAGCAAATACGTCTGCACCAGTTTGAATCATGTTTGTAGTCCCGTTCTCTACTGTATTATCAAACCAACCCTATATGCGCCTGTAGTGATGTCCAGGGCTTAGTCGCTTCCTATTCCCAAGATACACATACTTGCGACTAAACTTCAGCCACCTATTTTGTGTATCCTTTCCACAAACATTGCATGCTTATTTCTCTTTAACTTTAAAACTTGCCAAATTCCCTAGAGCCGGATAGTCGCCACTAGTCCAGAACAACATAGTTTTTAGTGTAAACTTCTCTTTTAGGAATGAGTCGTATACCTGAATCCCCTCACTCAACAATTCTTTTAAGTCATCTATCCGTGGTTCTAGATAAACATCAATGTTGTTGCTCGGAGCTGTTGGTCCAGGGATCAACATAGTCAACATGATGTTCTCAGCCTTCATACACAGAGTTGGTGGCAAGTTGTAGTTGACTAACAACACTAGCCATGTACTATACTTTGTGTTCAGGATAGAGAAAGGGTTCATCCCATCTGTTGAAATACCGAGTCGAAGGTTTCTTGCTCCACAAGCAAATTCAGGCCACTTATTATTCACTCGAGCCCAAGATCACGAGTCAACAGGATGTCGCATTACACCATATTCAGTGGCATTGTTGGCATGCCAACGCAAATCCTCAGCCAACCTTTCTGATCTAAACATCCACTTGAATCTATCCTTGATCGGAAAATACCTTAAGACCTTCGCTGGAATCTCTTTCTTTTCTTCATTATTGTGCTTATCAACTTCCCAACTAGAAGCACTACATCTTGGGCAGTTTTCCATTTTATCATACTGATTCCTATAGATAATACAATTGTTCTTCCACGCATGAATCATATCGTAGCCAAACTAAAAAATCTTCAAGAACTTCTTAATCGACTATGTCGACTCTGGTAAAACATTTCCTTCCGGTAGCATGTCATGTAATGTCGAGTAGCTGATCAAAGTAAGTCTATGACATTCCACTCTTTATTTTGATGCGGTAAAGGGCCATGATAGCAGAAACTTTGGTGTGCTTGCTACATGTCAAGTACAATGGAGTATCTCTCAACTTCTTCCTAAACTCAGAGTCTTCATCAGGTTCACAATGTACAGGTTCTCCTCCAATGTGATCAGATGGCGGTTCATTGTCTTCACTATCAAAATAAGCCATCCTTAGGAAAACCAAAAGCCTCAGTGTCTGATTGAGGGGTAGTATCAGTCATATCAGACCTTCTTTCACCATGAAAGCTCAATCAAGAACTCCTCATATACTTCTTATCCATACCCCTAATCACAAGATGCTCTGTTACTTTGTCTAAAACTTGATGGGAAAGGTTTCTGCAGTGAGTAAATGGACATGATATTTTTGTAGGATTATTTATGTAGGATCTCCTAACCTCCTCGCTGATGCAGTAACAAAACGTGTTGCTCCGTCCGAATATTCGAGGCTGGCCCTACATATTTTAATCGGAAAAGAACAAAAGAAGAGATTGCTACAGAATAATATAACTTTGAGACATGAAGGCTATCTTCAATCAGACAATAACAAAATAAAAGATTACTACCTTGGAAGCCAAACCCATGTTTTTTTCCATATCGGAACAATATAACTTTGAGGGATATCTACTGAAACCTTCGATTTTCGAAACTGAGACTTACAATGGAATTAAACTAAACCCTAGATTTGATATTCATATCGCAGAAGGAGATTGAAACTCAGATTTTCGATGGAGGTGGAAAGAAGGAAATTGAAACTCAGATTTGCGATGGAGATTCGTATCCCAGAAGGAGATTGAACTCAGATTTTCGATGGAGCTGGAAAGACGGAGATTGAAAGAGTAATGAGAAAAAAAGATCCAATGGCTTGTATGAAGGCACATCATCTATCTGCGCCATTTCTTCTTAATGGTCGAATGAGATGAGTATAAAATGATTATATTTATTCAATTATAATTCTTTGTGGGGGGGGGGGAACTTATTCATAAAAAATGCACGAAAATGCCTGAAAATTTTATAGACACAATCTAAAATTTTTTACTTAATTATAATTAATTACAACTTTTAATAAATTTTAGTGTTAATAGTTTAAAAAAATATATTATTTGTATGTCTGAGATTAGTATAAAATGTTTATGTCTAAAATAAAACTATTGTTTTAAATCAAGCTAATAATTTGAGAGTAGTATTTGATACAAATATGAGATGAGTAGCTGATGAATCATGAATATTATTTGTATGTTTGCCGTCATTCGACACTTCCATTACTAATTTTACATATTTTTGATATATATATATATATATACATTGAGTTTGAATCCTTAAACACTAAATAAAACCCAAACTCTAAATTCGTTAGAAATGGTTGAATCCCTAAATAAATCCTAAATTCTGTACAATATGGTTGAATTCCTAAATAAACTCTAAAATAGTTATAATAGGGTTGAATCCCTAAATAAACCCTAAATTCGTTAAAATAGGGTTGAATCCCTAAATAAACCATATATTCGTTACAATAGGGTTGAATCCCTAAATAAACCATAAACCCTAAATTCGTTACAATAGGGTTAAATCCCTAAATCCCTAAATAAACCCTAATATGATAATAAATATGAGAAGGATAGACGATAAATAAGTCTGATCATAAATATGCCTTAGCAACCAAACAAAATATGTCAATCATACACGATATATGTCTTAACAACTAAAAGATTACAATCAAACATACACTTTGTTTTCAAATACAGAATCTCATCATTAGGCCACGCCACTGTGCTCTGCCCACATCATTTGATATGTCTTCGAGAAAATAATTTGGTCTCCATAAAGGTGTATCTTCAATCAAAGCTACTTCAACCCAGACCCGACTTGCATTGGGACCTAACGGGACGTGATGGACAAGAGTTAATGGATCAGTACAACTTACTCTGCTTGCGGCGACTTTTCGTCCTGAGTTGTTATGGTCCAATAAGATGCACTTCTTTCTTGGACCTGATCTGGTAGAACTAGTGCTGCAACTTGGACTCTACAAGCACAATAAATACACCCCAATAACTACATCTAAATAAAATGTTGTAACATAATTTAAAAAAAAGAATAAGATTGTAAATTTACCAATGAAGGCTTTCTGAAAGTAGCTTCGCCTTGATCTTCAAGAACTTTAATTACTGATACATTATGGAGTGGCCATGCAATCTTTTCATCAACAACATCACTCATTGTTGTCATGTCAGTTGCTGGCCTCCATAGAAAAGCTTTCCCATCAATCACCTTAGCAATTCTCATAACAACAGCATTCGGACCCAAAGGAAGATTGTTGACCAGGTCACATGGGTCAGTGGAACCTATATAACCTTCAGCGATTACCTCGACGCCATTAATCCAATCGTATATTTTGCACCTTTCAAGATCATCTTCACTAGTACGCTAAATTGATAATGCATATGGTTAGTGATCATGTTAAATTTCAAAATACAAACCTAAGTATATCTGCTAATGGAATTACCTTTGATCCTAACACATCCGAGGAAACTGGATGGTTGTTCGATGCGCTATCTAGTGTCAGTTTATCCATTGGCCAAGGAATTTTGCATCCCACTTCTTCCTGAAGATTACACACATCCATAGTTGGCCTCCAAACAGATGCCTTCAGGTTTGATACCGAAGTAACAACAACCGCCGCCGCATTAGGACCAATCGGAATGCGACCAATTTTGTATGTAGGTTCAAAAGAGCAGAATTTTCCTTCAGCTACAACAACATCTTTTGACTCACACCAATCAAGTATTTGAACTATAGTTCCTTCTTTGTATTCATAACTAGCCTCAGATGGAGAAACATAATCATCATTTTTTCTGTCAAGAAATAAAATGAATCAAAGATTTTATATCACTTAAGCAAATTCTACATATTATAAGTAGTAAAGACTTTAGAAAATTCACCTTATTTCCAGCTAAGTCACGGAGCTGATTCCTCAAGTCTTTCAGCTCGCTTTCCAAGTCTTTAAGTTTGGAGTCTCTAGCTGACAAGAATGATAGCTTCGTAGCAGTGATCCCTCTTCCCAACCCTCTGACTCGTCCAGGTTTGTCTACTCCCAACACTTTGCTAACATCATCGTCTTTTATATTAACATTGGATGTGGAGCCCATTTTACTATCAAGTTAAATAGTTTTGTTCTGAGACAACACAATATAAGTTATAGTCCATTTCAATACCAAACGAGTAACTTAATTAATCGTATATTGAAATATTACAATGGTTTCAGCAAACTCAGGTCTAACAGGTCTACCATCGGCGTGAGTGTGTCATGCTATCCACACCTTGCTCCGGCTAATCTTCTTAGGGTCTGCACTCTTTCTTTTTCTACAAGTGATATATTGCTTTAGTTACCAGTTTGTTCTATCATCATATCTAATATAATTACATATTGTTACTTACCATTTCACAAGCTAGACGATTCATTCCTCTACGACTAGTGGTGTGAGGAATCTGAGCCCTCCTAAGTGCTTTGTACTTGTCACTCTTTGCCTAGAATATCGTTAAAGCAAATTTCATCAATCAAATCTCCAAATTAAACACTTAAAAACCAAATGCTCAGTTTATTTCACCTTGAATGCTGATGAAGTCCTACTCTTAACCCAAGAGCTCCAAACTTGAACAAATAGAATGTTGCTTGGTTTCATAGCTACTCTCTCTGTGCTACTTTTTTCATCTCGCAGTTGTGATACAAGCCTTGACATTCCAGATCCCCACAAACAACCCATATGTCTGAAGACTGAATCCTTTTTGCCACTGTTCTTTCAAATCAAACCTCGCCTGCAGTAATGTATGCAAACATCACACATTATAATCCTTACAAAGACATATATACAAATATATATATATATATATATATATATATATATATGATATCACTCAAATTACCCTAAGGAGTGAATTACTCTCTCAAATAAGAGGTTCAGTTGTAGTACTTAGGGATCGAATCACGAGGAGCTAAGGAACACAAAAGATGCAATCCTATATGATTATGCTAGGTTGAAAAGGTTTAAAAGTAAATAGCAGTTTGATAAGCAATGATAAGTTGCTTAGAAGATTGGTTTGTA
>JABAYD010002192.1:0-16122 GCA_014822095.1 Diplotaxis tenuifolia
TTTTTTTTTTTTTGGTCACAAAGAACTATACTGTTAGATTTGCATTTAATTCAAATTTAGATCTAGTATTTAAGTTAAAACCAAGTTGTGGGTTAGTATTGGCCAAAAACCCTAATAGTATAGATTAATGGTCATTTTGCACTCTTTTATACACGCATAATGTTTTATATTATTTTATTTCATTTTACTAATACGTCTCCCCTTCTAACGTTAACCAACTTTAACATTAAAAATACATCCATTTAATTTTGTAATTCATATATAAAATATAAAGACTTTCCTCAGCATATGATATTAAAAAGAAATCGATTATTTTGCCTATTTGATGAACATAATTTGGGAAGTCTGTTGGAATATGGGTTAATAAGGAAAAGAGTCTTTACGCATCTTTTTTCTTCTCAGTTCTCAGTTGCAGCTGTTTTTTTTGTTTGGTTATCATTAAATCGCTAAGGTGCAATTTCTATTCTATTCGGCCAGCACGCAAGTCATGAATGTATGGTAAAGGTATCTAAGCCTGAGTATATAGCTGTTAACTTAATTTAAGATCATCACAGAAATGCGAGTGAAACAAATGTCGTTATTGACGAGATGAGGTAGCTCGGTGGTAAGAGCTCTGGGTGCCAATTGTCATGCACCCGAGTTCGAACCGCGCCAGAACCGGGCCCAGGCAATGACCCGCGAAGCGGGGAAGCCTGGATTATCAAAAAAAACAAATATCGTTATTATTTTAGCAAAAAAAACAAAGGCCGTTAAAACGAAGACCACATATGCTAAATATATTTGATAATTGATATATATAATTATTGTGGGAACCATATACAGTATTAATTTGTGCATTTTCACTGTCACGTTTAGGGGGCGTTATTGGGACCAAAATTTATGTGTAATTTGATAATTCTACAAGTTGATAGATTTTAAAAAATCATGTAAATTTAACAAATATTGTACCAACATCATCAAATATTTTGTATTGACTCTCATTGATTGTTATTGACTATCAAAGATTTTTATATATATATATATATATATATTTCTCAAAAGATATTCCTTCTAAGGTAATATATACAAGTTTTCTACAACTTTTCCAAAACTGTTTGATATAAAACACATATGTATACATACATATAACACATTGCTACCTTTCTCTAATTAAAAAATATATATATTGACATATAATAGTTTTTCTCAATATCACCCGATGGTGCTTTAGGACTGATATCAGTGAAGAACATTTTTTTTTAATTTTTATGTTTGGAAAACTCAAATGATAACACTGTGAATGTCAATATCCCAAATATTAAAAAAAAATTGATTTATTTATTTTTCTTAAGGAGGTAGAGCATCCCAAATCATGTTTTTATCTTATGCCTTTTGAATCTTTCAATTTCACAACAAAGAAAACAAGAACATCACCAACATCTTCTTATTTCAGGTTTGATAATTAAGAAACACATTAAAAAACTAACAAAAGTAGACAAAGGAAAACATTGATGTCAATGAACGATGAAAAGAGATGAGTGGGAGATGTGTGTGTCGCTGAGTATGTTTTTATTACATGAATTTTTAAAATCTTGTGAGTAAATATGATATTTTCAAAATCTAGTCTTATGAGTAAAAATATAGAGAATTTATATTCCAATAACAATAGAATTCAATAAAATTACAAAATCAATAAAACATAGATTTTTTCAATAACAAAGAATTTGAATGAAATTTAAAAATTCTCATACCAACAATAATGGACTTTACTAAGATTTTAAAAGTACATCGACCAATAACCTTGGAATCTCAAAATTTTATAAATTATCCGCAATTTGTCTACCAATAACCCCCCCTTAAAATCGTACTATAAGATTACATGTTACAACTTACAACAGAAAAATATTAGTCTAGATACTAATAGCTGGTTGATATATATATATATAAGTTCTATAGCTAACTGAACCTAAACTTTACATAATTATAATTAGATTAATGTTCGGGACATTCAGTTGGTATACCATGGTGGGAGGCGCCATGTGCATAGTGGTGGAATGGTTATGTTACGCCATCATCATAATCATATAACATCCCAAGATATACCCAATTATTAATATTATAGTGCCCACCGTCGATCTAAATTATTGAAGTGGTCGGTCCACTCATTCGATGTTCCACCTGTTCGTGACATTGATAATTCATTTGTTAGTCATATATCCCTTAAGGAGATCTAATAAATACTCTTGTTTACTAATTAATATGTGACATGTTATTGATAGCGTCGACAAGTTTCGACTAAGCTCACCTGGACCACTTCCATCAACAAGAGAAATCTATGTCCAATTTAATGATTTAAAAATGGTTGTTGTAATTAAGCAAGTAATAAAAGTTCGAAATCAATTTTCATTACATGTAAGCATATGTGAGCTAGAAAACTCACACTACATCTACGAATAAACTGATTCATGCTCAAAAATAAACTGCTTTTATTCTGTATTATATCTGTAAATCCATTAAAATTCTATGTAAACAATAATCAATCCCCATCAACATAATGATGAGTAAGATTCACAAAGAAAAATCAACATAACTATCATTTATTTATTGTTTTATTTTATGTTTTTAAATAATATAATTTTTTTAAAAATATTATGAATTTGAAAAAATATTATACATACTATACGCATAACGCAAAAACTCTAACTATAAATATCAATATCCTCACAAAATATCATTTTGAGGATATAATATAGTAACCAAAAATGATTTATACAAAGTCGGTAAAGTGATGAAGCTCATGAGTTTTGGTGTACATTCACAGATTTATACTAATTTATATATATATATATATATATATTTGTATTAATGTATACAGCATGAATAATTATAGATTCTTTTCTTCTCCCGGCATTGTTGTGTTGTTATGAAGGAATATCAAGTGGGTATATACAAAAGAGTGGGATGATAACCACAAGTAATGATTAAGACAGTCTGATTATGTTTGATTGATTAAAGTTGAGCCAACTTAAACATAAAAATGCTTACAGTTTTTTTCCTTATATTCTTTTGGGGTCTACATGAATGAAAAGCAAAATGACAACCAAAGGCAAATCATCATGTCATGTCCGCTATCGTCCATCTCCCTCAATTATATTTTTCTTAGTTTCATTCACTACACAAATGTTACATTTTAGTGTAAATAATAATATTAATCTTATGAGAAATATCCTTAAATAGTATTGACTTAAGTTTTTATTTTAATATTAACACTAAATTTGATCCACGATTTTAAAGCGCAGAATAATATTTTGATAAAAATTTATATAACTGCATTTTATTTTTATTTAAAGAAAGTTAAGACATAAAATCCATAATCCAAAGTCTAAATTGAATCCAAACTAAAAAAAATTCGATTTGTACTCGGTTTGAAATGGGAAATATCGAAATAGATCTTGTGGGGGAGGTGCGGATAATTCGAAAACCCAAAAAAATCTGAAAACCCATTCGAATGTCAAAACTATCACAAGTATAAATATCTAAAATATAAATATTTACTTAAATATCCAATTATATATTTATTTTGAAATAATATCTACAAATAAATATTTAAATATTTAGATAAGTATCTTAAAAATCTTATTTAATATAGAGAAATTGCACTCCATATGCATACATAAGTGGATAATTAGCAATGGTGGATTTCACTATTTTTAGTCTACGTGTTCTTTTTTAATGGCAATAGTGCCCCTAATCTATAAACCCTTCTGCGTAATTTGAAACAAATAAATCACTCGCAGCACTACACGCGCTAACTAGAACTTATTGGGTAAGCACAACTATCGACTAACTTCATTTTAAACAAAAAACATAAATCACGGTTACTGAAAGCACTTTAGTTCCTTCGTGAAGTACTTCACATATTCTTTTCAATCCTTCCATTCCCTGTCTCAATCTTCACTCTTGCTTCTTAATCGATCCAAATCACAAAATGTTATTAATCGATCCAAATCACAAACCGATTCTCTGTTTCTCAGCAGTAGCTCATCAACAAAACCCTCATTTTTTCTGTACTGGTCACTGGATCTGTAAGGTAACCATTGTTTGTCAATTTGTTACTTGTCTTGCCTGATCTTTTATGTTGTTTTTCGATTAGAACCACAGTGCTTCCACACTCTATTGTTACTTTTCCCGATTTTATACTTCGGTGAATTCATCAGATTTTTTTCATGATGCGCGTGCAGTAATGGAAAATGTAGACCTGCCACACTGCATGTTCTTAGCCGACGAAGAACCTGTTGGTCTCAGAGTTACTCCATACCACAAGCCCGGAGGTCTTAAACAAATATTAGACACTCTGGACTCAGCCGAAATAGAAGTTATTAAGACTTCATCCTTCGCTATGTTTCTTAAGCTCGCAGACCAGACTCCATATTCCGGCATGCTAGGTAGGTACATGTTATTGTGCCAGCTGAAGGTTCGAAAAAAGTATGAGGTTTGGTTTCTGTTTGCAGAAAACCCAATAAGGTTTTCGCTGAGGGAGTTTGCTATTGTAACCGGACTGCCGTGTGGAAATTACCCTAGCTCACAGACAAAAGGCATCAATAATTTTCTTTCGGAGCAGCCTTATTACAATTCCCTTTTTGGAAAGCTCAAGGAAGTAACCGTTTCAGCCGTTATGATCATGCTCAAACGCAAGACTGTCTCATCGTCAGAGACCAGAATAAAGTATGCTTTACTAGCCATGCTCGCTACCGTCATCCTCCACACCACTCACAATCCCAAAATCTCGGTAGAACACGGTGAAACGATCAGGAGTCTTGATGAGTTCTTCTCGTATCCATGGGGGCGTCTTTCATTTGAGATGCTTATAGACATAATAAAAGTAAGGGATGAGATATCTTCGTCACAAAGCATTATCGCTCTCTCTGAATATGTCCAATCCCTTCAAAAGATGATGTTTAAAGATGTACCCGCTCTCACTGAAGTGGTCCGCAATGAATCTTCAGAGATCCCTGGCTTAGATGATGATGATTTTACTGCATCACCACATAGGAATGATATAAAGCCTGGACATGCAAGATTATTGGACAACGCCAAAAATGTAAATACCTCTAACAATCTATTTTATCTCACCCGTGGAAGGGGTGCTATATAATGTATACGACTAATTCTGATAAGAGTACACCAATCTAACATAATAGACAGTCAACAGAATATCATCTTAAACGACCAACATTTATACCCTTATGGTAATTTGTTTAGTTAGCCTATGTTGAAAAATGATACTCTTGTGTTTTGCTAAGCCTAGAGTTCTATCCAAATACACACATTCAACGAGCTAACATCTTAAGTGGACATGCTATTGATATGTTAACCGTAATTGTGCAGGTGATCGTGACCCCAATCATACCCGACGACCTAGGCTTGATGTTGACGAAACTGTTTTGTCCTTTGTTTAAGACGAAGATGACGAAAGAGTTAATAATATGGTAAGATTAATCAGCGATGACACACGTTTCAGAAATGAAATGTTTATCGCGGGAGCTTCAAAGGCAGATGTAGACCGTATGCGCACAGAGGTTGAAGTTGCGGCTCAGGCAAAAAAAAAAGAAAGAGAAAAAGCACAAACCACCTCCCCACAACCCTTAATCCAGACAACGCTTCAGCAGTTGGTCAAGACATCATCAAAGCTGGCCTTCGTAGGGTCGAAGGTAAAGTGAACGACCTATGAGGCTCCTTCAATCAGATTCAGGAGCTTCTAAAAAAGCATATTTCTGATAACTCTACCCAGCTCCGATCTTTCCAGCTCAGCTTTGATATCATCATTGATTCCATCCGTATATCTCAAACTAAGAGTGTTTCTTCTACATACGTAGCTGACATCACTGACAACACGATCGTCGATACAACAATACGACAACCAACAACCAATACTCAATCACAGAGCATACCTCTGGATGACGCATATATCATAAACTCTGTCTTAGCCAGTATACATCAATCTCACCCCGATAACGGTGACAAGGTAACTTCTCTTGCTTGTATGATCCTTAGTATATCATGGCAAGACTTACTGTAAATTATATGTGTTGACGTAGGAACCTTCCCCGCCTGTGGCACATCAACAAAACGACCATGGTCATAATGTCGCAGATGTCGATACTGGCAAAGGCAATACAGAAAAAAACACGATCCCAGTTGAGAAGAACATTCAAGATCCAGGTGTCAACACAGATGCAACTCTAATTGCAACGAAGATGAATTAACTGTAAGCACTAATTATTCAAATCAATGTACAATACACTATATTATCAGCTAAATTATTATATGGCCGTAGCCTTCATTTTCTCTCGGGCTGAATCAAGAGATGGGTGCAACCTCCCGACAATCCAATGAATCATCAAACACTGGGAAGGCTGAGGATGACTCCGCCGAGATGGCTGCGGCTGACCCACCTCATATAGCAGAGGATGAGGCCGCCATGATGGCCGAGGACCACCATGACGACATAGACGATGACGACGACGCCGAAATGGATGAGAACACTGGAGCTGATCCGTTCAAATATGAGGATATACCGAATAGCTCCGTGATGCCACTCAGGAAAAGCCTTCGCCATACGTCGGTCCCGAAGTTACTCGTGGGTGTGTACCAGTGTGACAAAGGTATTGTGAACCATCTCAAAGTGACACAGTCGGAAGCTCTCAATTATAATCCATCAGTTGACCACACCGTGAAGTACAAAAAGCTCGTTGACATGTTGAAGACCACCAAGTAAGTTTAACGAAACGCACCCCTTGGATATGCATCATTTTTTAAGCTGTGATAGCCAGCTAACACATATAGATACTGTACTCCAGTCTTTTTATCCGGATAACATGTACATTATTGGTGATCAGTTTAATATTGCGTATCACAGGTCTATCTTTGTTGGTGGTGTTTCTGTTTCTGCTAAAGAAATCCTAGAGCTTAATCAGAGAACAAAGATGCTCTTGGCTAAGGTCTTGTCTACTCTACTCAAATCAAGTTAGCCGTTCTCATTATATCACTCTGGAATATCTTTCATTCATCATAGCAGATGTTCGATGTTCTGATTCATCATGTGCGTTAGTTGTTTATGTACCAGTCCAAGACCCAACGTTCATGTCTTTTGCTAGACACAAAGTCTATCTCCATTCTCTCCAAGAACTATTATAGGTTTAATATGTTGCCTACAAAAAAGGACTTTGTATTCACTCCTAACCTGTTCGAGATAATGCGTAACCTCGACCCTCAGTCAGCAAACACTGACATGTGATATATAGTATTTTTACATGTTTTTAGCTATTGTTTTTAATCATTTTAGTGTCTAAGAATTGCATTTAGGTGTCATTAGATGATGCATTTTTAGATGATGCATTTGTATATATTGCATTCACAGGGTGGAGAAAAAACACAGTCATAAGTTTTGGAACAAATCGGAGGACTTTTCTGTATCTAAACTGAAGTTATGGGGGCCGAAGCACAATTATCACAAAGATCAGGGACCAATCTTGCAATTATGCAAGAATTGGCCATTGTTGGCTCGAGAGTTGCAGAGCGCTCGATTCGCGTCTACGGTTTGCTCGATCCGGCACCCTCGACTCCATGCTTCGTGCTTCACGAAACGACCAACGGACTTAACAAGCTTGCTCGATCCAACATCATCGATCTCGGCTCAGCTTTTGCTCCGACAAGGACGAAGCGATCGATGGGTGAAGAGTGAAGAGCTCGATTCGTATCTCTCGATCGAGAGCCTCTCCCGACGAACACAAAACGACCACTCCATGATGTCAAGCTGCTCGATTAGTCCTCTTCGATCCCACCTGATGACTCTCTCACGACGAGACGACACGACGGCTCCGGCGAAGGAGAGGAGACGCGGCAGTGGTGATTCCGGCGAGAAGAGACGCCGGAGCCCGAGCTAGAGGCGCAGAAGATGAGACGAAGTGAGGAAGATGACCAAACGCGACCGCAAACGCAAATCTACAAAACGGCGTTCTCAAAACGCAGTCGCAAGAAAATAGCGTTTAACGATTGAAACCCTAATTTTAGAAGACCTCTATATATATATTTAAAAGACAAAAACCCTAGGTATCTAAGTTTTATCTTAGTTCCTGTCTTGTTCTCTCTTAAAACATAAACCTATTGAGCGAAAGATTTAATCTTTTCTTTTAATTCTCTTGTGTTTTATTGATCACTAATCATGATTAACCTTCGATCATCTTTGATTCTTGGGTTTATCATGTCTATTAGTGAATAGTCACCTTTTAGATTTATAGGTAGATTGATTAAAGTATAAAGTGATTAAGCGATTATTAGTATAGATTTATTGTTTCTTTGTTTGATTAAGTGTATTTAATGCTGGGTTTGACTTAGCTACTCTAATCTTGATCTCTAGACATTTCACATTCGGAAAGTGTTTGATGAAATGTTTGAACCAACTTAATCTTGCTCTAGCATGAATAACCAAAGGGATTTAATGTTAGAATTGCTAGATAGTTAATAGACTTGTTTGAACGCATGTTGAGTGTAATAAACCAAAGAGATCTGATGTTTGTTACACTTATGCATAAGGATTAGTATCTTGAGAAATAACTAATCTACTTTGGTGTTTTAGACTTAAGGAAGTCTATTGATTAAAAGCTTGAAATCCCTCGGTAGTAACTTGATCACTTGAAACCAAATACCTATACCCATGAGTCCATAGTGTTCTTATTGATTGAAAACTTGTTTACTTGCTTGCTTGTTATTGTCACTTTTTACAAATCTCATCATTTAAACCGGTTGCACTTAGATTAAGCACTTGATTCGCATTCTCTCTACCTCAAAATGACTTAGGATTGGATTGACATCCTTTCTATACTACTTTGATACCAGGATTGTAAAAAAATCATTATCAAATTTGGCGCCGTTGCCAGTTCTAATTTTATTTTGACATTGAGATTTGGTCATTGCCTGAGACTAAGTCTTATTTTCTGTATACATTACTCACTCTCTTTCTTAGTTCCTTGTCAATGTCAGGTGCATGAACCTCAGAAGTAAAGGATAGACAAACCTTGTACAATCGGTAGACGACATCAAAGCGTTGGAACAGGAAATTGCGAGAAAGAGAGGAGAAGAAGAGCGACTGGCTCACTTAGATCGTTTGGGGTTTGAGATGGAACAACAACAACACCCCCAACCTCAACATGAAAATGTTCTTGGAGCTGCTGTTCAAGAACACAATGGTTAAGGAGCTGCCAACCTTGGACCACAACATCCACCGCGTCAAGCTCGCGCCATTGGAGCCTATGATCAACCTCACATAAACGGTCATAGGTTGGGAATTAGAGCACCAGCAATTAAGAACAACAATTTTGAGATCAAGTCAGGGCTGCTCAACACCATAGAAAACAACAAGTATCATGGCCTTGCAGCTGAAGACCCTTATGATCACTTGGACAAGTTTGATAAGTATTGTGGCTTGTCCAAGACCAATGGTGTTTCTAAAGATGCACTCAAGCTGAAGTTGTTACTTTTCTCTTTGGGAGACAAAGCGCATCAGTGGGAGAAGACTCTCCCAAGTGACACCATCGATACTTGAGATGACTGCAAGAAAGCTTTCCTTGACAAGTTTTTCTCTACTTCAAGGACAGCTAAGATCAGGAACGACATCTCTGGATTTCAACAGAAGAAAATTGAAAGCTTCAGTGAAGCATGGGAGAGGTTCAAGGGCTACTGGTCTCAATATCCTCACCATGTTTTCAGTAAAGAAAGTTTGCTAAGCACCTTCTACAGAGAAGCTCTACCACAGTGCATGAACAGACTTGATACTACCAGCAATGGTTTCTTTCTGGGAAGAACTGAAGAAGAGGCAGAAAAGTTGGTAGAAAACATGGCCAAGAGTGATTCAGTCTACAGCGAGGACCATGACCGCAGTAACAGAACTGATGATCTACAGACAAGAAAGAATTTGAAATCTCTACAAGAGAAGATGGACATCCTCCTTTCCAACAGACCTAAACAGGAGCAGTTGAACTTTGTTGGTGGCCCTAGTCAAGAGAATCCTCCTAAGGCGAATAAGGTTGATGGCTTAGAAGGCCAAGAAGAATTGTGCTTCATTAACAACAACGGTACTTGGTACAGGAAGGAGCCTAACTTTCAATACAACAATTACCAGCAAAGGCCTCAGTACCAGAACAACAACCAGCAAGATGGCTATCAACCAAGGTAAAACTATCCTCCAGGTTTCTCTTCTAAAGGAAATCAACCTCATCAAGCACAAGGAAGCTCTTCCAATGCACCACCAACGGAAAGCAACACTGACATACTACTCAAACAACTCCTTGCTTCACATGCCCAATCTGATAAAAGACTTGAAGCTATGGATTCTAAGATCACCGGATCTTATGGAGCTCTCAATTCAAGAATGGATGCCTTAGAAAGTCAGTTTGCCACTATGAACACCAATTCTAAGAGGCCAATGGGATCGCTTCCTGGAAAATCTGAGCAGAATCCCAAGGAAACTATGCACTCCATCACACTTAGGAGTGGTAGAGAATTGCCTACACGAATTCTCATTAAGGATAATGAGAAGCAAGGGGAGGAGGTGGTCATCAATCTAGATGATGATGTTGTGATTGTGGATGAGAAAATTAATGATGAAATATTGGAAACTAAAGGTAAAGGGAAGGTTGGAGTAGAAAAGAAGACAGTGAAACATGGAGAAGTTGTTACTCCAACAAAAGAAAAATCTTTTACTCCTCCTCCCTATGAACCAAAGCTACCATTCCCTGGAAGATTCAAGCCAACAAAAGAAAAATCTTTTGCTCCTCCTCCCTATGAACCAAAGCTACCATTCCCTGGAAGATTCAAGAGACAACTGTTGGAGAAATATAAAGCACTCTTTGAGAAGCAAATGAGTGAGGTTCAGGTTACAATGCCCATCCCCGATGCTTTCATGCTAGTCCCTTAATACAACAAGTTCTTGAAAGATGTTGTAGCTGCTAAGAAGAAGGAGATGGAGAGCATGTTGACTCTTACTCATGAGTGCAATGCCATCATCCAGAGGCTTGATGCTCCAGAAAAGCTAGAGGACCCAGGATGCTTCACACTACCTTGTGCTCTTGGACCCATGGTGTTTGAGAAGTGTCTCTGCGACTTGGGAGCTAGTGTCAGCTTGATGCCTTTGTCTGTTGCAAAGAAACTTGGATTTACTCAATACAAGAAGTGTAGACTCTCCTTAGTGTTGGCTGATCGTTCAGTGAAGCTACCTGTGGGAATCTTGGAGGATCTTCCTGTGATGGTTGGCAACTGTGAAATACCTACTGATTTTGTTGTGCTGAAGATGGGTGAAGAAGCTAAAGACCCTTTGATCCTTGGAAGACCATTCTTATCCACCGCATGAGCTATAGTGAATGTCAAAGAGGGAACAATTGACCTTCATCTTGGCAAAGAAAACATCATCCACTTTAACATCAATGAGGTGATGAAAAGACCAACCATTCACGGCTCTTGCTGATGAGCTTCTTGAAGAATTGGACATTGAAGACCCTCTCCAACATGCTTTGACTATAGACAAAGCAGTTCAAGTTGTTGAGAACAAGGAGAGTGATGCCTACGGAAGGATGCTAGATTCACGCAAGGAGATCAGTGGTAATGATCACTATGAAGAGTTACCACAAGTGATTCATCATGCAGCCTCAGCTACTCAACAAAAGGAGATAAAGCAAGATGATTGGAGTGAGCTCAAAGCACCAAAAGTGGAGCTTAAACCTCTTCCCCATGGTGTAAAGTACGCTTTCCTTGTCTCTAATGACACATATCCTGTTATAGTGAGTAGCCTTTTAAATGAAAATCAATTGTCTGAACTTTTAAATGAACTAAAAAGTATAGAAAAGCAATTGGGTACTCACTTGAAGAAATCAAAGGGATATCACCTTCTTTGTGCATGCATAGGATAAATCTAGATGATGAATCAATGACTTCTATAGAGCATCAAAGAAGGTTGAATCCCAACCTGAAGGATGTTGTAAAGAAAGAGATTCTAAAACTTCTAGATGCTGGTGTATCTCCTGTGCATGTAGTTCCAAAGAAAGGTGGTATCACTGTTGTTAAAAATGACAAGGATGAACTCATACCAACAAGAACTATCACTGGTCATAGAATGTGCATTGATTACCGAAAACTGAACTCTGCATCTAGAAAAGATCATTTTCCATTACCATTCATTGATCAGATGCTAGAGAGACTTGCAAACCATCCATACTACTGTTTTCTTGATGGTTATTCAGGGTTTTTCCAGATACCCATACATCCCAATGACCAAGAGAAGACGACATTCACATGCCCCTATGGTACCTTTGCTTATCGAAGGATGCCATTTGGGCTATGTAATGCTCCAGCCACCTTTCAAAGGTGCATGATGTCAATCTTCTCTGACCTCATTGAGGATGTTGTGGAGGTTTTCATGGATGACTTTTCTGTCTACGGATCTTCGTTCTCTGCTTGTTTGTCCAACTTGTGCAGGGTTTTACAAAGATGTGAAGACACCAACCTCATGCTGAATTGGGAGAAGTGTCACTTCATGGTTAAAGAAGGGATTGTGCTTGGGCACAAGATTTCTGAAAGAGGAATTGAAGTTGACAAAGCCAAGATTGATGTGATGGTTGGGTTAGCTCCTCCAAGGACAGTAAAAGACATTAGAAGCTTTCTTGGTCATGCCGGCTTCTACACCAGAAGGTTCATCTGGGAATTCTCAAAGATAGCTAGACCACTGAAAAAATTGCTATGCAAGGAGGCTGCCTTCAACTTTGATGATAAGTGTCTTGAAGCCTTCAAGAAGTTCAAGAGTGCGCTCATTAATGCTCCCATTGTTCAACCACCAGATTGGAATCTCCCTTTTGAGATCATGTGTGATGCTAGTGACTATGCTGTGGGAGCGGGTTTGGGTCAAAAGAAAGACAAGAAGACCCATGTGATCTACTACGCAAGTAGGACTCTGATGATGCTCAAATGAAGTATACCACAACTGAGAAAGAGTTGCTTGCAATAGTGTTTGCCTTTGCGAAGTTTAGAAGCTACATAGTTGGCTCTAAAGTGATTCTCTACACTGATCATGCTGCATTAAGACATCTCCTGGCCAAGAAAGATGCTAAACCAAGACTCCTAAGGTGGATATTGTTGCTGCAGGAGTTTGATCTTGAGATCAAAGATTGACCGGGTGTTGAGAATGGTGTGGCTGATCATTTATCTAGAATGAGAGTTGATTGTGGCTATTAGAGGAGTAAAGGAGCTTTGTGACACTAGTAAGAAGCTTGAAGAGGTCAAGGCAACAAATGAGAAGGGCCCTTGGTATGCTGACTTGGTGAACTATTTAGCATGTGGGAAAGAGCCATTGAACCTTGTGGGATATGCAAAGAAGAAGTTTTACAAGGATGCCAAGAGATACTACTGGGATGATCCTTACCTCTACATACTCTGTAGAGATCAACTCTACAAGAGAGTAGTGGCCGAAGAAGAGATTGAAGGGATCCTTACACACTGTCATGGATCTTCCTATGGAGGTCATTTTGCTACTTTCAAGACTGTGGCTGAGGTGTTACAAGCTGGGTTTTGGTGGCCACATATGTTTAAAGACACACAAGATTTTGTCTCAAGGTGTGATTCATGCCAAAGACGAGGAAACATCACAAGAAGGAATGAGATTCCTCAAAACCCAATCTTAGAAGTCGAAGTGTTTGACGTGTGGGGTATCGACTTCATGGGACCATTTCCAGCTTCTTACGGCAACAATTACATACTTGTGGCTGTAGACTATGTCTCAAATGGGTGGAAGCCATGGCTAGTCCCACAAATGATGCCAGAGTTGTCCTCAAGATGTTCAAGAGTGTGATCTTTCCAAGATTTGGGGTATCAAGAGTTGTCATAAGTGATGGAGGCTCCCACTTCATCAACAAGCTATTTGAGAACCTTCTCAAGAAAAATGGTGTCAAGCATAAAGTTGCAACTCCTTACCATCCTCAAAAAAGTAGTCAAGTTGAAATCTCCAACAGAGAAATCAAAGCCATTTTGGAAAAAACTGTTGGAACAACAAGAAAGGACTGGTCTACCAAGCTTGATGATGCACTATGGGCTTATCGAACAGCCTACAAGACTCCTTTAGGAACAACACCATTCAATCTGGTCTATGGGAAAGCATGTCATTTTCCAGTTGAGCTATAGTACAAAGCTTTATGGGCAGTGAAGCTTCTCAACTTCGACATCAAAACTGCAAAAGAAAAAAGGTTGATTCAGCTTAATGAGCTTGACGAGATTATACTTGATGCTTTTGAGAACTCAAGGATCTACAAAGAGAAAACCAAGACCTTCCATGACAAAAAGATCCTTAAGAGAGATTTTAAAGCTGGAGATCAAGTGTTTCTTTTCAATTCCCGGTTGAAACTGTTTCCAGGCAAGCTCAAGTCAAAATGGTCGGGACCTTTCAAGATCAAGGAGGTTAGGCCATATGGTGCGATTGTGTTATGGAACAAGGAAGGTGGAGACTTTGTGGTGAATGGTCAGAGGGTTAAGCTCTACATGGCTGTGACACCAGAGGAGGATGGGACCTCTATTCCACTCTCCGTTCCTATTCCTGCCTAGCCTAGCTCAAAGGTAGTCAAGCTAGAGACTTAAAACAAGCGCACTTGGGAGGCAGTCTCATGTTATCTCTTGTATATATTTATCTATGTTATTGCTAATGTTTATCTGCTTAGGTTTTATTGGATAGATGGAAAAGATCAACCAACAAGTTTGGGGGAGCTCTTCATCCAGTCAACAGGGTCAATCAAATCGAAGGAAGCCAACAAAAAATCCCACTTTGTTTCCTTTCCATCTTCAGCAGAGCCCACTGTAATTGTTTTTCCAACCCTGTGCACATTTAGTTTTTATTTATCTTTTTCTTTAGGTCTTTCCTTCACCTCTACTATCACGCAAGGGACTGTGTGAAGTAAGTTTGGGGGAGAGACCTGTTTTCTCACACTCTATTCTGTTTTGTGTGAGTTTCATGCATTGCATTGTTAATACTTATTGCATAGAATAACCCATAAAAATTTGAAAATTTTGAAAAACAAAAACAAACATTTAGATTCATCTTGCTGCATTTTCATTGATTATGATCGAGTCTAGAAGCATATAAGTTGCATTTTGCATATGAAGCTGCTGCAAAGAACTCATGCAAAGAACTCAGTGTGATACCCATTTTAATCATAGTTAGTAGCATGAGCATCTCTTGAAAGACTTGGTAAGTTTCGTGCCTTGAAAACTCCACTTGAACTTATTGCTTGTTTGAAGCTGCATGTCCTTGATTCCAACTCCAATCTACTTGAGTCTAATGAACCTAAATCCTCTCGCTTATGGGCTCTTAATGCTTGATCATGGATACCTTATACACACTTGGATTGTCTTTTCCCCATTTTCACCAATCTCTGTCAATCCAACTGGCCATTTTTGGATGGTTTCCGCACCTTAAACCCAATCCATTCTTTCAAACCGACATTTTATTTGCTTGAGTGAGGCCATTTCTGATAGCTTTGACATGTGCAAAAACTTGAGAGTATCGGGAGCGAAAGCTGTTGATTCTCACTTTGGCTAGCTATTAGGATCTCATTTGAGCTAGTAACTAAGATGGGTAGTGGGTTTAGAAAGTGTGCAAGGTAGTTTAATCAGGAGAGAAGAGAAGAATGAACCACAAAGGCCTAAAAAGGAAGAAAGGTTGCTAGGGATCAAAAGAAATATTAGCTCTAGAAGGAAAGCAAGAAAAAGAACCCCTAAGTAATAGAAAGAAAGAAAAATCAAAAGAATAGGGGAAAGAAAGAGAATAGAGCTGGAATAGATCAAGAATCCCTAGTGGACTAATAAGAAAAAAAAATGAGTTCATCTGGTGAGTGAAAAAGAGTGAAAGGTTACTAAAGATTGGGTGAGAGAAAAGAAAAAAAAATTGGCATGAGAAAAAGGGTAGAACATGAATCATGTTGGGGTCAAAAACGGTACGACGGAATCAACGGCCAAAAGCCTCCGCAAAACAAAGCTACGTTTTATAAAATTCGCGAGAATTCGTTTTATAAAACTCAAAGACTTTCCGAACAAAGGAAATCGTTTAAAACT
>JABAYD010002196.1:0-10685 GCA_014822095.1 Diplotaxis tenuifolia
ATATGTTTCTTGTTACACACTTTTTCAAAATATTGATTCATAATATCACTCGATTATCTTTGTGTGTTTTCTTGCAGTGTGTCTCGATGGAAGTCTTCCTGGATATCATTTTCATCGAGGGTCCGGTTCAGGAGCTAGGAATTGGCTCGTTCAATTGGAGGTTTGTTGCATTATAGAGATAGTCTCTCTATACTTAAAAAAAACTAATCATGGATCGTCTAAGTATATGGAGAAACAGATACCTTTTACAGGAATTCTAAGTGACAAAGCCGCGGAAAATCCAGGTTTATGTTTACTACTAAAATCACTGTCTATCTTCTTGTGTGGTTGCTAGCTAATACAAATTCTATGCAGACTTTTATAACTGGAATAGAGTAAAAGTTAGGTACTGTGACGGTGGATCCTTCAGCGGAGACAGCGAAAATAAGGTTAGTTTAGTCTAAAAAACATTTGATCTAAGAGCTGTTTGTTTGTGTGAGAATTGATTGTTGTATCTTAATTTCTTTAGGCTGCACAACTTCAGTTTAGAGGAAAGAGAATATGGTTAGCTGCTATGGAAGAGTTGATGGCGAAAGGAATGCGTCAAGCCAAGCAGGTAAAATACGTTTTTGTGTGTCATGTTGCTATGAGACTTAGTTTTTTTTTGAAATTTTATAACTAATAATGTTACATTATTAGGCTCTGCTCTCTGGATGTTCTGCTGGTGGTCTTGCCGCGATTTTACGCTGTGACGATTTTGGGAATATGTTTTCTCCTTCCACAAGAGTGAAATGTCTGAGTGATGCTGGCTTTTTCCTAGACGCGTGAGTCATTTTCTAGTTTTCTTTCAATAACAAATTAGTCCATAAACTAATGACTGGTGTCTTGTAATTGAAGCATTGATGTGTCTGGAGGTCGGTCTCTTAGGCGCTTATATGCCGGAGTAGTAAAGTTACAGGTACGTAAACACATAAGTTTGCACTCTAATTGAGAATACTGATCAAGAATTGTGTAATGTCAAAAACAGAATCTGGAAACAAAGCTCCCTAAAGACTGTGTAAACCGTCTAAATCCAACTTCGGTATTTGTTCTCTCATCTTACATCTTCTAGCTATCTTTATCTTACATCTTCTAGCTATCTTTATGATAAAAAAGACAACTAAGCTAGATCTCATCAGGAAGTGTACTCATCAAATGCCTCTATATTTGTAGTGTTTCTTCCCACAAAATATGATAAACCAAATCAAAACTCCGTTATTTATTCTAAATGCTGCATATGATTCATGGCAGGTTAGTTTTTTTTTTTACTTTGTTCTATTCTTTATATTTATCTAGAGAAGGCAAAAAATGTGTATTTTATATTATTGTATTTGTGCAGATCCAAGAGAGTCTAGCTCCCAAAACTGCAGATCCAAGTGGAAGTTGGCATGATTGTAGACTTAACTACGCCAAGTGCAGCACATCTCAGATCCAGTTCCTGCAAGGTGGAACATAATGAGCTAATAATGTTCCTGATTTTGAATAACCAACTAAGCTAATATTTTTTTTTACTGTCTTGCTTTTGAAATTATGTATTACAGGTTTCAGGAATCGTATGGTGAATTTGGTAAAGGGTTTCGCAAAGCCAAGTAAAAATGGAGTCTTTCTTAACTCTTGCTTTGCTCATTGCCAAACAGAGAGGTATGACACATGGTACTCCAAAAACTCTCCGGAGGTTAAGAACAAGGTAAGCAACTTATTAGTATATTATCATGACTTAAGAATCATTATACAAAGCGCAGAACTTCATTTCATTTGGTTACATAATGCAAATAAATAATCTAATAATGTTATTTTCATGGTGCTAGTTCTGGTAATTTTGATATTAATAACAAACACTATTGGTTTTGACCAAAAAAAATAATAATAACAAACACTATTGGTTTTGTGTATTAATAAAAACAGGGAATCGCAGTAGCTGTGGGAGATTGGTATTTCGAAAGAGGAGGAGCAAAACTCATCGACTGTGCTTATCCTTGTGACAAGAGTTGCCACAATTTGGTCTTTAGAGGATAGCTATGTTTTTTTTATTTGGCATTAAAATGCATATTTTTTCCTGGCAAAACAATGAAAACGAAATAAAATCCATTTGACTTCACCCTGCATTACTGTGAGGATCTCCCTAGAAACACCAATATCCATAAACTATTTCTAAGCAAAATAGTTTGGGCATACATCCATAATCTCTTCGGGGAGGCAAAAATGGCATATGCCATAGGTTTATCTTAAAATTCACTAAAATTAATGAAAAAAATAGGTCTTTATTTTTGTTTGCTTTGTATAATATGAGTCTAAAATATTATGTTTAATTAACTATGATGCATAAAAAATTTTTGTCCAAGGGTCCAATATAGTCTTAAGCCGGCACTGAGTTCGTACCAGTGATCATAGTAAAAGATTATTTGTCTATTCCTTGTGTGGTGCTAAGAAGTTACTTCCACACTAGGCATGAGCCATCGCAATGAGCATAACAGGAATTATTAGTCTTATAGACTTGAGCTTCCGACCATTTGAGCTAAACTCATAAACATTATATATATATACACTAGGAGCTTCCGACCATTTGAGCTAAACTCATAAACATTATATATATATATACATTAGGTGTTTTCCTGCGCCATGCGCATAAATAATAATTTCAAAAGAAAATTTTAATTTATATTTCAACATTATTAGTTTATATTTTAACTTCAATAATTATAAAAATCATAAACGTATATTTGTAATCTTATTTTTTTATTTGGTATAACTATTTAAATTTGATTTTATTTAAATTTTAATAAAGATAAAATTAGATTTTATAAAAATAGTTTGAATTATATTACTTTGTTTAATGATTATGTATTTTAAATATATATATATATATCTTTCAGGACTCTGTAATTTTCCTATCTCCTTATACATGGCAAGTCTTTGATGTTATGGATTCCGTGGAGACTGAATTTTCTTTCAGACCAATAACTACCAAAAGTCTCGAACATCAGAGATTCTTTGGTTGATGGTCTACAATATTTCTTTCTAAACCTCTCATCTTTGGATAGAGTGTTACATCCTTTGCAAGTGGATTGTGTTGCTTTTAGAGAAGTTATTGGAACCTTAGAAAGTATCTCCTCTACCAAATCCAATGAAATATCACTGATCATTGTTTCTGTATAGAAATTAATTAGGGTTTTTAAATCTTAGGATTGCCTCTCTCTATTTCTTATATATACAAATAAGGTATGGAAAATAAAAATGTTATTCCCGATTAATACCTATTTTTTCTTTTCAATAATTTAATTAATTTAGTTACTTTTGTTAAAATATTACGAAGAAAAAATATATTGTTTCTTTTTTTTTCCTTTTACATATATACTAAAAGGAAAGTCAGTTTTATCAGTTCTATTAAATTTGAGACTTTTGTTTGTTTTAGTTAAACTGAAAAATCTTTTTGTTAATTTAAATGATGAAGATGAAGAGATAAATTTAAATAATGTTTAAATATTTAACTATCAAATTGTTTTCGGATTAGAGTTTTTATTTAGTTTATTTTTATTAATGTGAGATACATATATATTATTATTTTAATTGTGATATATGAAATATTAAAATATTTAATAGTTTACCATCAATAAATATTTATATGAAAACTTGAAATTAATGATGATATATAAGTTACTTTTATTACTATATTTAAAATTCATGTAAAAAAAATTTAAAATTTTATATGGAAATTTTACATTTTACAATTAAAAATGAAACCATGTTATTTTTTTTAATTGCCATGTCATATTTTTTTCAACGAGAATAATTGTAAAAATGATATGTGGCAAAAATCACAAAATCATTTTTCAAATATAGTCTAGGAATAACATTAACTTAAATTAATTTGGTGGATTATCCACAAGTGAATGTTTGACGCTGCCTCGCACGACGGAGCCCATCGCTAGATGCATATAAAAAGTTGATTGTTTGTTGTTTTTAGAATGGTTTTTAGTTTTTGTTTTTGAAAAACTATTTTTCGGTCCAATCAAGATTTTTTTTTAAAATGATTTCCTATAATTTAGGAAAACTAAAATATATTTTATTGTCAATCAAGATTTTAACAAAATGGTTTTCCTATAAAATAGGGAGCTAGTTTTTAGAGGTGTAACTAACTTTCCACTCAAAAACCAAAAACCATGTTTTGTGAGATTTTAGAAAAATATGTACGGCAACATGTATTTTATTATATTTTTAACACCTCTCTTTATTAATATAATCATTGTATAACACTAGTTAAAGTATGTACTTTAAAAAAAATTATTTACGTAATTTTTTTCATGAACTATACATATTTTCAGATTTCTATTTTTAGTGAAATACTTTTGGAAATACAATAATTTTAAGACACAATTACTATATTTAATGATTAAATATTAAATTTTACAAATTTATTAATAAATTTTTCTTTATTTAAAATTAAAAAAATCAGAATAAAAAAATTAAAATGAAAATATAAAAATCAAAAATAAAATATGAAAACCATTTATGTGTCACTATTTGTAGATTTAACAATGAAAATAGTTTGATTTAATTTAATAGTACCTTTAAAATATTTTATTAATATCATTATTTTTTTTATTTTAAAATAAATTAGTATTATTTTTTTAGAAAAATAAAAAACAAAATCTAAAATCTAAAATCTAAAATCTAAAATCTAAAATCTAAAATCTAAAATCTAAAATCTAAAATCTAAAATCTAAAATCTAAAATCTAAAATCTAAAATCTAAAATCTAAAATCTAAAATCTAAAATCTAAAAACTAAAATCTAAAACTAAAAACTATTGAAACAATCATCACCAAAATATAGTGCCTAAACAGAGCAACCATAACTGTTAAATCTCTTCTAAACTTCTTAAAAACTGAAAAATAAACATCTCTATTTATCAAAATAAATTGATCACTTAAATGAAGATAGATGGAGAATGGAGTTTTAAAATGGTCAGAGAAAAAAATATCTGACACAAAAATTTCCTATTGTATCGATATTTGTTCATTTATTTTGGGAAATTTGGGCCTATAATTACGAAACAACATCTATATTAATAAAATAGTTATTATTGGTACTTAGAGGTTGACCTATCAATAGAATTATCTTATTTCATATTTGATATCTTTTAAAAAAAAGAAACATTTAGTATTTAGTATTTATGGTTTATTAGTGGTTAACATCTACTAGTATTTAATATTTATGGCTTAGTGTTTTTGATTTAATGTTTAAAATTTATTCAAGGGTTTAAGGTTTAGTGTTTTACTAACGGGTTAAAAATATTTTTTTAAATTGTTTTTTGAAACTATTTTTATTCTTTATTTATTATCATATTTTTATTTTAAAAACATAAATTTATGTAACAATATTTTGTTTCTATTTTTTGAAAAATATCAAATATGAAATAACACAATCTTATTAGTTGGTGAATTTCTAGGGTGAACCCAAGAAGAAGTCTTATTAAAATATAAGTACCAATAAAAGTCACCCCTTAAACATACAATTCAATGTCATTGAAGTAATTAAATGAACTTATATTTAAATAATCTTTGTCTTTTCCAAAATTAATGAAGTAATAATTATTTTTAATTTTATAATTGTCATGTCTTTTCCAAAATTAATAAAACATTTCCTCAAACTAAATTCACTATAAATTCAGAATAACTTTGTTTAACTTACATATTTTATATCAATACTACAAACATTAATGTCATCAAATATATACACAAAGTATTTATGTAATAATATTAGTTACATTTGTCCCACTGTGACTCTCACACCACCCACGTTACTCTGTATCTTTTTTTAATAAACTACTAGGGTAAACCCGCCCTACGGACGGGCAGTGATTAATTAAACTAACATAATTTTATTTTTAATATTTAATATATTTTTAATTAAAAATAGCATCAAATGCTTAATTATTTTTAAAAAAAATCAATTATTTATTTTACTATTCATCTTAAAAATTATAGACCTCTCTAACTATAATACAATATTTAAAAATGCAACTATTTACTTTTGCTCAATGTTTATTTTAGTTAAATTATACAAAAATACTTTATTTTCTCTCAGTAGAAATAAGTTAGGTTTTCTAGGTAAACTGTAATTAAACTCTAGTGTTTAGTATCATCTATATAGTCAATTTACAAAAAAAAATGAAACCAATATATCCAATTTTAGACATGCTTACGTGTTATAAAGAGATCAATTATTTAGTAGTTTGTCATCGTGTGGGACTTGTTTTTCGCCGTATCATCTATCATTTATTTTATTTAAATTAATTATTATTATTTTTAAATTTGTTTGTTACAAAAATATATATTCATTATTTTTAACACATGTTGTGGTTTAAAATATCTTGTTGTATCATGTGTGTCTTATCTATTCTTTATACAGTCACACTTGTTTATTGTACAAATTATTTTTGTTAACCTTATCTAGTTTGAAATGTTTTACGATATATATTTACCTTTATTTTTGTATGCATTTTATCATTTTATTCACAATGATTAAAATGAAACTGACATGTCTATAGTATTTATGTTTTGTTATTTGTATTAGTGATCTTCTATATATATATATATATATATGTATATATATTTCTTTATTTTTTTCATGCATATGTAATTTTCTGCATTTTCAATGTAGTTAACATAAAAATTGCTTAAAACATAAATTTTAAAAAATCCATTTATATTTTTAGTGTATAGATTTTTTAGATATATATATATATATATATATATATTGTTTTGAATATGAGAATAAACTGTTAGATGTGTTTTTCACCTTTTTATAAATCTTGTTTTTACTAATGTTTTTTCTCTAAGTTTCACTCTTTTTTTTGTGCACGCTCTAAGCTTCAATCATTTTTAATATTCCGTTTGTTTCTAGATTTGAAAGGTTAATGATCAATTTTTTTAATTACATGTCTTTTACTCCATACTCTAATTAATATCACTTATTTAAAATAATTATATTTGTTTTTATATCAATTATATTTGTTTGTTTATGTTTTCTATTTGCTTCGTTGAACCCTGTTTCAATTGGCCAATCGTGCTATTTAAGAAGTTTTTGAATTTTACTATTCCATATCCAAAAGAATAAGATGATTATCTGGCAGTAGTTAAGTAGCTGCTGGATTGGTTTACTGTTTTGGTGTCGTGGTGATTTACGAATGCTATTTTCGTTTTTTGAGTCTCCAGTTTCGTACATATTTTGTGGTGACAGTTAAATATCGCATCTAATGTTGCTTCTGTATATTTTTTGTCAACTGCATATATATTTTTTGACAACTGCATATGGAGATTTGTCAATCATGTTAGCACATGCACGCAACATGACCTTTGATGGGCTCTACTGAAACCGCTGACCGTCAAACGTCAATTCATCGGGTCTTTAAACGACTAAGAGCTTGATGAAAGTTATCAAACACACAAAAATGAAACCAAACACTAAACAGTTCAATGCCATTGCAGTGTAAGATGGGAAGTACAATTCACTCTAAGTCAAAAGAGGTAAATCGAAAGCAATCACATCAAAGATGATAAACTTGAACCAAGCAACATAAGAAGAAGATAGAACAACTAACTTTGTCTCAATAGCTTCCGATAGAACAGTTTTCTCAACTTCTGTAACAGCATCACCGTTACTGCTACCTCTGCAATGCTACGTTGCCTTGTAAAGGCCTGAAGAAACCTGCTTCTTGGCTCAGAACATTTACTTGATAAGAGAACTTGCCTTGTCTGTTGTTGATGATGTTGTGAATGTTCTGCAGAATAAGAAGCTCCCCATAGTGATTTAGGGCTGCATCACTTTCCTCAAACTGAGATAGATAAAGAGAGAAGGACAACAACATTGTGAAAGATCTCAAATGAATTCAATTTCGTGGGCTATAAGATTTTGATTTGCATGACCTTTCTCTCAAGATCTCTGTTGGTTTCCAATAACATTTCCTGTAAATCAATCAATATGAGTGTTGTATTTATTAAAGTATTGAACACTTTCTTTATGTACCTTCTTTTGAGGTCAGATAGTTGATCAACCATCGTCTGGGACTGGCAATTAGAAAACAAATCCAAGATTTGGTGCTGTTCTAAAATCTTTTTGGACCACAAAATCAAATATAAGCTAGTGATTTTTTGAAATTGTGTATACCTTTGTGGATCTTAATTGCCTTAGTGATGTATCTACATGACATCAAGCTCATCCACGCCCATCCCGGCAATCTCTTTGCAGGTAAGTAGGTGGAGAAGAGCTATGCAGTCATGTCAGACTCCTCCACTGCAATCCCGGCTTTTACAGACGAAATCACGAACCTAACCTTCCAAAATAAATCAACCAAAACACAATCCTTTATCCCCCCTATTCGTACAAAAATAAATAAAAAATTGCAGAATTTACAAACTCACCCATTTCGAGAGCTTATCGATCTCTCATGTGTCTTATGAGAGCTTGAACTGTAGCAATTTCCTTTGCTATCTCTCTCTTCACACTCTCCGTCACTTGTTCCATGGCTATCCATATTGATCTGCCTGGCTCTTGGTCCAGCTCTGCCGCTTGTTCTGTCGCTCTCCGGCGTTCGCTCCATCTCTCTCCGCCGCTTGCTCTGTTAGCTAATTGTACCTCGACGAAGCTGGTGAACTTGGTTTGAAAACTAAACAGAAAAAGTTAGCAAAGAAGTGAGGAGAGCGATGATTTGGGTACAAAGTCCAAGTCGGTGCAAGTTAGAGGTTGGAGAAGAAGTTGATGAGCCAAACAGATTAGAATTAATGTCGTGGCCCATTTCGATACATGCACGCACGAAGAAGGGGATTACACGCGTGCGTTAAAACGACCAACGACTGCATGACATGTGTCGAAAAACCCCATGTGGAAAGCCTATCAAAACAGATTTGTCAACTTTATATATATAGATTCTTTATCAATATAAATATATTACATGCACCACAGTAATTATTTACATTATCATAAAATTTTGATCCGCAAAAAATACAAATTTAAAACATTTGTGTGGATGCATAGTTCATATTCAAAAGATGGCGATGATACAATTGTTGGTTTACAAGATATAATAAAATCTATAAACTAATTATGTTTATAAATATCATATTAAATAATTATTTAACACAAATAAATTTAATATATTATCACTTACAAAAAAAATTAGAAAAAACAAAAAAATAATATCCACGCATATGTGGTTTAAATGTACACAAACTTCATCAAATTTAAATCTTAATTTTATAGGTTCCAAATTTGGTTGAAGTTTAACAATCATTTTATTTTATTACATATGTTGTAGCTAATGTATCATTTATGATTATAGGAATTAACATGTTAATTATATAAATGTCGGCGGTACATTTTACGCTAAAATGAAAAATATAAAATTAAATAAAAATAGAAAATTTATATTTACAAACACGACTATATTTAAAAATATAACATTAAGCACAAACAAAAAATAAACTATAAAATTAAATACACGTGTGATCGTACGTATCATGATCTAATAAATTCTTAAACTAACTAAAAATATATTCTCTCTATTTTTTTTTCTTATCTCTCTCTCTACAAAACCAATTTTACCTTTTTTGGTTAGTATACAAATAAGGGTTAATTTTTTGGTTAGTAGCCAATTTTGAAACGAAAATGAAGAATATGTCATTGATTTTGACATTATTAAGACAATGACATTTAACGTAACTTTCATCCGGTTACACCCTTGCAATTTACAAGTTGCCGGTGATAGAAAGAGGGGAAGGAATGACGTTGATGAGTGGGAACATGTGGACAGCATAAATCCTTCATTATTTAATGCAAGATCACGCAACATACATAACGACGTCACTCAATTAACTACCGCATACCAGAGCCATGTAGTCAGTAAAATGGTGGTTCAAAATAGAATACTATATAGATAATGAGGATGTTATTATTCTGAAAAAGGTTAAATTCATTTTCTTCTTAATAACAAAAGTTGATAACCAAAATGAAGAAGGAAACATACAGTTATTATCACTTAATCATACCGAGAACTATTTGATACTCCCTCCGTTCCACAATATATGATGTTTTATCCAAAGTACAAGAATTAAGAAACTTAACTTTTTAAAAGATAACATCATTGATATTATAAATTTAAAATAAATTAACTAATCAAAAATAATAAACTAAAATACTATCGGTTAACCGGTTTTCTATAAAGTTAAAGTACCTTAAAAAATAGCAAAACATCCTATATTTTGAAACATCAATTTTCTCTAAAACAACTTATATTATGGAACAGAGGGAATATGAAACAAGACGAGCCACCCAAATCACATGTTTATTGACAATAGACATATGCATTGACTGTTCTATTCCGTATTATCGAAATAGTATTGGATCCAAACTGCACATATAATCCCTAAATACTTTATACTACCCTCTCCTCAATTGATCCTAATTGCTAATCACTAAACCTTTGTCACTTAAGACTTCCTAGAACTATTCCATTAGAAAGGATAGCCCATTCAAATATTATTAACCAAATGCTTATGCATTGAGTGCTCTATTAAAATTATCGAAGTAGTATAGATGATATACCATGGATTTTACCCTCTTTTAGCCATGGTATATAAATGTTTTAAGATATAATTATTATGTTTTGGA
>JABAYD010002204.1:0-21060 GCA_014822095.1 Diplotaxis tenuifolia
AGAATTAAAATATGTAAGATATTTTGTACTTTGGATACTATAAATACCTCCACTCCCCTTTCATTTTGTATCATCAATAATCTAAGTAATAAGAAGTTCTTTTAAGAAAAATTTTCTTCTTCACAAAGTTTCATTTTCTTCAAACACTTAAACACTTTCTTCGTATCTTCAAAGTTTTCATTCCAACACAAACTACCTCATGCATCGGGATATGGTGGAGTGGCGAGGTCAGAATCCTCCTCCGGCTACAATGATGATCGTATCAGATAAGGTGCCAGGTGTCTTCGATTGGGATCTGCTCCGGCTACAACAACTGACTCTATACAACCTTTTTCTGGCTTATTCAGTTAAGCATCGAACTGGTACTCTCCTCTGCACAAGTGAAGAGTGGTTCTGGAGAGAATTACTATTTAGTAGTCTAAGCCGACGAGAAGTTGTTCAGTGTGCCAAGTTGTATTTGCCATTTCGATTGCCAAAGCCTCAAGAAATTCCAGAAGCATCTCTCGAGTTATAAGCATGCACGGCAAGTAAGCACCCTCCTCCTCTCTATTTGATTGATCAACATTTTAATAATTCTGGAAAAACTGTTTAAAAACTAATTATCACTCGCAGGAGCATGTAAACCCTACGTACGACAAGGTCGTATGTGTAACGGAGAGCTGGGGAAGGGACTACAAGGCTACGCCTGAATTTGCGACAGCTAAAATACAGGTGTGGTGGGACATGTCGACTTATCCGATTCCCCAAGGTTATGATGCTCGTCGCATCCGTCCCAGTATGGAAGCGGCATTCAAGGAACTAGGCTACTCCGGTCCTGTCTCTATCACTGCCTATGACGACCATAATCATACTCCCCTGCAAACTCTGCAAGCTCTCTCTTCCACTGGTGTCCTTGTTGTACATGTCGTTCCCGGTTAGTCCTCCTTGGAATATTTTTTTTTTTAGCTTTTAAATTTTTTTATTTTTATACCCTTTGATTGATGATACAGATTTCAAAGACTTGTCTTCAGATCTGCACGCTTGGCATTATGCTAATCCTCCTCAAACAGCTGCTATAATGATGGTCATATCGGATCATGTGAATTGGAATTTACATGATCTTGTCTACCTACTACAAGGGAATAATTACAACCTTTTTCTGGCTTATTCTTATAGGCCTTCCAAAATGTCATTCCTACTCACTTCTGCAGAGTGGCTCTGGGAAAGCTTACTTGCAGGTCCTCTCTCACATCCACTTCTGTTTTAAACATAACCACCACCATTCTTAGCTGTCTCGTTTTTATTACATTTCCAAAGATTCAGAGAAAAGAGCACTACTTCTTCACAAGCGCAGCAGTGAAAGCGGTGGTGAACCTACCTCAAGGTTTTATTGCAAATTGTGCCGTTTTGGTACCAAAAGCATTGATATTTTTAGGACCCATCTCTCAACTGATCAAAATCATGCAAAACATGTAAGCATCCTCTTTCTCTTTCTGCTTTGTATAAATAACATTGGTTCTAACTTTTTTTCCACTCGCAGGAGAATAGACTTCCTGCGAATTATAACTCTAAACTTCAGAACAACATGCGAGCTCGAATAGCTGACTACGATCAACATCATGTGCGAGAGGCAAGACTTTTTTTTTTCTTAATGATAATTATACAAGATTGAAGAGAAAAATAAGTACGTATACTCAAAATTGTGTCATATATTGTAGGTAAAAAAGTATCGGATGAGCAAACTTATGAAGAAGAAAGCAAGTCCGGGTGTGTTTTTCAACTTGTTACGTCTTACTAATCGACGTTAAATCTCAAACCTAGAGTGGAGAACTTGTTATTAAGTTATCAGCAGCAGCTCTTTACTTTTCGTTTCTTAGTCTATGTGTTTAATTTGTCAAGTATTTGTTGTTCATTTTGCTTTGCTTGTTTAATACCATGGTTTTATCTTAGAGGATTTGCATCTCCTACTAAATAACTTTCCTCTTGTCTAGTAATATACCAAAACAACACTATTAGACACTGTGCATTTATCATAAAGACAAACTAGATCTGGACCCGCACAACCGTGCACGTTTTATTTTTATATTATAATATTTATAATTATATAAAATTTATCAACTAATAAATATATTTAGTGTTATATATTATTGAAATTTATAATAATTTTGTGTGGTTAATAATATCATTACTATGAATTTTATAAATTTCTATTTTGTAAGAAAATTTATTTCAAAAATATTATTATATAGAAATTGTATTTTACATGATTTTGTTTTATTTTTAAATATGATATATATATATAAAGTGAAATTGATAGATAATACTTTTTTTGGAATACTGTTAAAATATCAAAACTTAGCTTTTGAGATACATGTTTTTAATAGTTGTAGAAATTAAAAAAAAATCTTGTAAATTCTTTACAAAATTTAGTTTTGAAAATTAGTCAATGTTATATTTTATATTCTTAAAATATAATTAAAACCTTTTATATAATTTTTAATTTTTAAATCAAAAGTAAATTAAATATTAATTTCTAATTATATTATGATAATTTAAATTTAATTTTACTAATTTCCGGAAGTACATTTAAAAAGATATTATAAAGATTTTAAAAAGATTTTGTTAGATTTTTCTTTAAAATATTTTATTTTAAATAAAAATAAAGATATCAAAAGATATTATGATTACATTATGTAAAAATTGATAATTTGTTTTAGGATGGTCTAAATTCAAAAAATCACATATAAAGTGAAATGATGACTTCTCTTTTAATATATAAGATATACTCCTAAATCTAATCTACCGAAATGTCGAGTGATATATTTAGATACTATATGTGTCAGATTCATTTAGCTTCTTATTTACATATACTTTATTACTAAAAATCAGGCAAACTTTTTCAAACTTTTATGTTTCCCTTACGCTTTTCTCTATATTCTCTCTCTCGAAATTTGAAGATAACTTACTCAAGTTCTTACTCTGAATACAATGGAGGACCATGGAGATCATTCTCCTCCCTTGTCTATTCTGGCGATGATTTTTGCTAGTAGAGAAATTTCTTTATAAAAGTTTCAAAAAGAAATAGCATTTATTCACTTTCTTTGTAAAACTCAACTTTATTGAGTAGATAGATGTTATCTATATATACTGGGCTTTAAATATTAAATAAAAATCTATTACAAAATCATACAATTAAGCAAGTCTACCTTTGTAATACAATTTCACTATTTCAAAAGAAAATATACTAATGAATCTATAAGTGAATTGGAAATTATCTTATTTGTTTAACTAAGGGAAAACATTGGATCAACATTTTTATCATGTAATCTATAGGTAATGAATCTATTAATACATTATGCATTTCAATACTACTTTAATTTTTGTAGCCACAAACATGTATTGTGAAGACCATGTTTTTGAATCCTTATTGTCTAAATAACTATTTATGAATAGAACTTGCTAATTAAAGTTTTATGGCGACCACAGCTATGATAAATAATAAATTGTATTAGTGTATGTTGTAATAGAGCTGAAATCATAATCATTAAGAAGTTATTTTAACTTCATTTCTAATATATGAATTTCAATATAGATATATGATTCTCATTTTCTTTATAATTTTCTCACTCTAGATTCATATTATAGTAATAATATTTTCAAGAAAAGAAATATGTATTTAACCTAAATTATACTGTTTACATAAAAACAGATTAGTTACATAATTATACATATATATAATATTTTTTAGTAATGATAATAAATATTTTCAAAATATTATTTTCTCACTTTTAATAATAATAAAGACATTCTTTTATTAAACGGGTCCAGTTTAAACAATATTTTGAATTCATTGTTTCTTGATGCTACATATCTATTATAACAACATAAAATAAAAATGAAGTATAAGAAAATATTGCATACTTAAATTCATAAAATTTAATGAAATAATGTATGAAATTGACTTTTTACCAAATACATATAAATATCAGTTACAGAGAGACAATAATAATAATAATAATTTTTAATGACCAAACACCTAAAAATATTAGATATATGTTAGATTTTTGTTACAAAAAATAGAATATGAAGAATTGTAATAATAATTTTTAAAAGTTATATTAAGCGAATAAAAAAGATAGCCATCTATTGATATTAAAATAATAGAAAATAAAGAAAATACAACATTCATATATTATTAATTTTAAAAATCGTTTATTTTCCTATAATTTTCGCTTATTTCTTTAAAATTCTCGCTTATTGAGAATTTCATGTTTATAAGAAAAATTAATATCATATATTTATAAGCTAAATCAGATGTGTATTTAATTAAAGGAAATTATTTATCTTAAACCAACGCCTACTGACTTCGTAATTTGTTTTACTCATATATTTTATTTTAACTTAAAAAGGTTTTGTTAAAAAGGAAAATTGCCATTAAAATAAACTTATGGATTTTATAATTATAAATAAACCAATGTTTTTTAACCTTGTGAATAATATTCTGTAAAAGGAATATAATAATTAAAATAAATTTATAAGATTTCTGTTTACAATTTTAGATTTTTTTAAACAAAAAAATAATATTAAATAGTTATAAAAAAGTTTTATCTGATATTTTAATTTTTAAGAAAAAACCTATTAAATAATGTTTAGTATTTATTATTTTAAACCAATGTTTAAAAATAAATACTATTAAATAACTATTAATATGGAAATATATGTTTTTACAGATTTATTTTTAAAAAAATTAAAAAAAGGAAAGCAAATGTTTTTAAAGTTTATGTTTAATATTTTTTTTTAAATAAAAACTAACTATTAAATTTATTATTTTCGATTTTCTAAATTTAGTATATTTTTAACAGAAAATACTATTAAATAATTTTAAGAAAAATATTTGGTAAATATTTTACCAATGTGATCAAATTTATATTCAAATAAAGTTTCGTATTTTATAACTATCTTAAACCAACATAACAAAAATATATATTATTATTAAATAATTATTTATAAGGAAATATAATGTTTTACAGTTAGAAAAAAGGAAAATTAACTTTTAAATTCTTTTAGTTAAAGTTTTTCTTTAATAGAGAGTGTTATTTAAAGCATGTCATAATCTTTAATATATAATTTTTATGTGTCGTGATCATCTTAATTAATAAATTTGAAAACCAAGCTTTATATAATAAGACAATTTAAAAAAATAGAAAACTAACTCTTAAATTTTTTTAGTTAATTTTTTTTAAACTATTATTTAACATATGTCATAATCTTATATATATATATATATATATATATATATAATTACTATGTGTCGCAATCGTGTTAATTAACAACTATGACAACCAAATTTTAAATAATGACATCTGTCAAAAAATATAATACAAAACTCTTTTGTTTAGTCTTTACAGAAGAAAAATTCTTATTACAAAAAAAAAATTTCTTATGGTTTCTTTTAATAATGAAAATTACTATACAAAATCTTTTATAATTATATTTTATTGGATTTAAAAGCAATTCATAGTACATGATTATTTCAGTAAATATCAAATATTTTTTAAAAGTGGAATGTTTCCAATTTGTTATTCAATATCTTTACATATTTTATAATTTATTTTGTATTTTATATTCTTTTGGTTTATATTTTTTTAAATGAAAACTGTTATTTAACATATGCCATGATCTTAAATAGATAATTGTAATGTGTTAGGATCATACTAATTAACAACTTTAGAAAAACCATGTTTGTAAGTATCTTAAACCCATGTTTTAAAAAATAAATATTATTGTTAAATTTTTTATATAAAAATATAATAAAAATAGAAGTTTCTATATCCAACACTTCTACCTTCTTTATATGTATTCACGTCGTGCTATACTCATCTAAAATATTAAAATTATCTTTGGTTTATTATTTTTAACAGGAAAAATACTATGAAACATTTATAAGAAAAATATTTTGTAAATATTTAATTTGTATGTAAAATTATCTTAAAATAATGTTTTGTGTTTTTAATTATCTTTGACACATGCTATTGTTAAAATTTATTTATATGCAAATATTAAAAACAATCTTATTTTTAATTAACTTTGTAGATTATTTTTTATATTATTTTGGTTTAAGTTTTTTTTTAAAGGAAACTGTTCTTTAACAGATATCATAATCATAAATATATAATTGGCGTGTGTCGCGGTCATATTAATTAGCAATTACTTTTTAAAAAAAACAAGCCTCTAATTATCTTAACCCCATGTTTTAAAAAAGAAATACCATTGTTAAAAATGTATTTATATGGAAATATTGAAAAAAAAAATTTGTTTAAGAATTAAAAAAAAGGAAGTTAACTTTTTAGATTAATTTGTATTCTTTTGATTTAAGTTTTTTTTTTTAAACAAAAACTGTTGTTTAACATGTCATAATATAATAATAAAAAACAGAGAAAACAGCGGTGATGGCGATAGCGATACGGTGTGCGATCTAGGGTTTTATGGAATTTCGATGGTGGGATCCGGGTTTGTGGAAACGAAATGTGTGGAGCTTCAATTCGAGGATTACTGGGAGATACGGGCTCTGGTGGATATAGAAAGGATCTACTGATAATGGATCGGTTCGATTGGTGAAGGATGGCTCCACGAGGGGTCGGATTGGAAACAAGATATCTGGTGTATACATTCTGGGTGATGATGGAATCAAAAAAGATTCGAAAGGAATATATTTTTTGGAAAGGAATGAGAACTTGATCGTCACCAGGATCAAATCTACGTTTCGGGAAGGTAAATTTTCACTGCATATCTTAGGATATCTAGATTGTGATTCGAAGTGTGAAGGAAGGTATGGGGATACTGGGTGTTAATGTGGGACGGGAGAGGGCTTTCAATTCTAGATATTGTATGGGAAAGGATGATTGTGCAGATCAATAACGGGATTAGGGTTTTTAATGGGAATTATTTGCAATGGGATCAGAGAGTAATAGACATCTCGTATAAATATCGGAGAGAAGCATCGAGTCTAAACACATTGAGTTCGAGATCTCTTATTCTTTACTTATGAAAAAACAAGAACTAATCTTCTTTTCGATGATGCAAGGGCAGCTTATAGGGAAATCTGGTGATGCTAACACTGGAGAGAGAGTAAGGAAAAGGCTCTGTATCACGGTCCCTCATTTTGACAATACGGCTATCATCAAAGCCTACTTGCGAACGGTAGTGGGGCGCTGTATGAACCCTGCGGAGCAGGAGATGGCTGCTCTCATCACAAAGCTACCAAAAATCTGGAACTTGGAGGATAAGGTGGTGGGGTCAGACTTGGGTCTTGGAAAGTTTCAATTCGATTTTGAAGCTGAAGAGGATATTGAGGCAGTTTTAAGTAATCAACCGTATCATTTTGATTACTGGATGGTAGCATTGGGGAGATGGCAGCCAAACAGAACTCAGCAATACCCATCGGAGTTAACATTTTGGGTGAGAGTGTTAGGAGTTCCAATGGATTTCAGGACTGTTCAGATATATGAGAGCATTGGTAATGCCTTTGGTAGGACGATTAACGTTGATTTGAAGCAGAATCAGGTGGTAGTGGATGATTTTCGGAAACTTTGTTTTGAAACTACAGTGGAGTTTAAAGGGGGAGAGTACTACACTGATGTCGAAGCACAGGTTTTTTTGAGGTATGAGAAGCTATTTGGCTATTGCCTCCATTGCTTTAGCTTGTGTCATAAGAAAGAGGTATGCCCTTTGATTAAAAGAGAGTCACCAAAGCAATTAGAGAAGCGAGAAGGTAAGGAGAATTTCAACGAACGATATGAGGATGGTAATTATGATGAGCGGGCTAGAAGCTACAAAGGTGTTGTGATGAATGGGAATGGAAATGGAAACCAGGGAAAGAAGACGAAGGATGGCAGAGAGTACTATAACAATGGTAAGGGCAAGATGGGGGAAGACTCAGAGAAAAGATGGAGAAAGACAGCTGAGAGAGAGTCTAAGTATCACAGTCATACTCGCAGCACCTATAGAGGAGAAGGGGAGGGTTCGAGAAACAGAGGAGAAAGAGAAGGATCGAGTTCCAGAGGATTGAGAAGAGAGGAGGGAAGGAGAGGGGATACAGAAAACCGCTCTCAGAGGAACACGGAGGCTCTACAAACACCGAGAGTTCAGGCTGCTGCTCAAGGAAATGGTATGGAGGAGGGTGAGATCCTGAGGGTCCAAGAGGGTGAGCAACCTTCTTTGGCATTCCAGGAAGCCTTGAATTCAGGTTCTCAGGTCATAACAGACCCTTCTGATGAGGTAAAAGGTTTACAAGTTGTGACATCTATGGTGAAAAGTAGTAAGTTAAGCATTGAGGAAGATATGAACATGGATGAAATTAGAGGTTGTATGCTAGAAAAAGGGATTGATATGGACTCTGAGGAGTTTTTGAAGGACATCCCGGAGGAGAATATTGATGATTTGCTTCAGGAGTATGATGAGGAGACGATGGAAGAGAATGAGATGACGGAGGAAGCTGAGGCTATCGTGGGGACAAAGGATCAAAAGGGAGGAGGGGAGGATAAGGAAGAGGCTGGTAAGGGACAGGGGAAGACTAAAGGCTCACGTAGAAGACTGCCAATATCGAATGGAGCTTTGGGAAGCAACAAGCTTCGTGCTGCTGCGGCGGTGTTGCTATCTCCTCGCAAGGCGAAAGGAGGATCAAGACAGGAGGGGAGCATCAAGCCAAAGGAAGGAAAGGGAGCACCACTTCCGCCGATCACTCACAAAAAGATCTAATCTTATGGATCAAGTTAAGATAAAAGTGATTAGAAATCTCTGGGAGAGGGAGGGGGTTATGCGGAATCTGTTTTTCAGTATTGTTTTTCGCAATTTTTATTTGTTTTTAGCATTTGGAGTTGGTTTCGTTTTGGCTGTTATGGTCTATTGTTTTGTGTCTTATGATTGAGGAATGGAATAATAATGGAAGGTTTTGTTGGTTTCGTTGGTGTTGTTGGTTCTGTTGGTCTTGTTGTCTTTATCGGTGTATGTGGGGAAGGTGGAGTTGGAGAGGAGATTGTCTGATAGAAGGTTTCGTGTTGAGTTGCATACAGGAGAAAACTTGTCTTAAGCTTTGTATTTTGGAAACTCAGGCTCTCTCATATATGGGACGTAAGGTGTTGAGGCTTCTGAATATTAATGAATGTGTTCAACAACAGGATGTGGTCTCTTTAAACCACATGGATTTTTGGTCTATGGCTTTTTATTTTGGAAGGTCACATTTTACACTGCAGGAAGTGAGTCAAAGGAGGTGGAAGCTTTGCTCTTTCTCGGTATGGAGGCATCGGTGGGAGTGCATTGGGCTTCGGGGAAAGAAGGCCCACCAGTATGTGAAATATATAACAATAATGGAGTTGCGAGTATTTGGATATCTAAATGTCTCGGCCCAAACAGCAAGACAGTTTGGTGGTGAAGATCGAAAAGTAGGAGGCGTTCGTTGGGTGAAGGAAATTTACATATGGGGCTTTTGTTGGATAGGAGAGGTGTGTGGGGAGACCTTTGCATCATGGTTGATGGGATCTGGAAATAGCATGTTGATAATACGATATCCATGTGGATTATGTGAGGTTTGGATACCAATTTGTTCGGTTCTTGATTGTATAAGGGGCTCGTATGCTTTTGGTGCCATGACTAAAAAAGATTATAATGAGGAAAGGAGGAACTTAGGGATTTCTATAAGGAATTTTAATAATGGTGTTCTCACCACGGGAAAGATCTCTCATCAATATGGGCTTCGTCACACTCGTATATTTTTGACTCTTCGGAGTACATTATATAAATTTTTTAATTGAGGATTCTTTTTTTTTATCAGAAACAAAACAAGAATTTGAGTTTGTACAAGGATTTCAAGCTCACTTTGGGTTTCATAAATTGGTTACGGTGGACCCAGAAGGTAGGAGTGGTGGTCTAGCCCTCTTTTATAACGACGAATATCAAGTAATATCCTTTACACGAGTAATTGCATGATTGATGTAGAAGCAGTGGCGCTAGGAAAGAGGGTTTTCTTAATTTTTGTATATGGGGATCCCGTACAAGGATTAAGGGAGTAAGTTTGGGAACGACTAACCAGATATGGTATCTCAAGATCCGAACCCTGGTTTGTTATTGGAGATTTCAATGAGATTACTGGAAATCATAAGAAGGAAGGGGGAACTATACGAAGTTTAGAGTCCTTTATTCCTTTTAATAACATGATAAGACATAGTGGACTTATAGAATTCCCGGCTCGAGGGAATAAATTATCGTGGCAAGGACGTCGGGGGAAAGGGAAAGGCGCGGTAATGGTTCGATGTCATTTAGACAGGGTATTAGCCAATGAAGAATGGCACACTGTGTTTCCCTGTTCCCATACAGAATATTTGGGTATGGTGGGATCGAATCACATGCCAGTGGTAGCATATATGGAGGACAAAGTTCAGAAGAGGAGAGGGAAATTTCGATTTGATAAAAGGTGGATAGGACAGGAAGGGTTAATGGAATCAATAGTGGCCGGCTGGACAGAGGACAATAGTGGTCTTTCGGGTGGTCTAGTCTCCAAAATTAGTAATTGTAGACATGAGATAGCACGATGGATGAAAAATAATCCACCTTATGGGAAGGAGAAAATCCAAGAGTTGCAACGGGCCTTAGAAGAAGTTCAAACGGATAACAATAGGAATCAGGAATAAATTCTAGATGTGTCAAGGAAATTACAGGATGCTTATAAAGATGAGGAGGAATACTAGTATCAGGAAAGTAGAAATATGTGGTATTCTTCGGAAGATCTAAATACTAAATTCTATCATGCATTGACGAAGCAACGCCGTGTACGAAACATAATTGTGGGTTTATATGATCAATTAGGTAACTGGGTGACGGAGGAGAATGGAGTGGAAAAAGTGGCTGTGAGTTATTTTGAGGATTTGTTTTCATCCACTTCACCTTCGGATTTTAACAACTTCCTTGCGGAGATACCAACGAGTATTACACCTCAAATGAATCAGAATCTGATAAAAATGGCAACGGAGGAAGAAGTAAGACGAGCTTTATTTATGATGCACCCAGAGAAAGCACTTGGGCCCGATGGGATGACTGCTCTTTTTTTTCAACACTCTTGGCATGTGATAAAAGAGGATGTCGTGGAAATGGTAAACAATTTTCTTGCCACGGGAAGTTTGGATGCTCGGATAAACGAAACTCATATTTCTATGATACCTAAGACGGAGCGACCTACTAGGATGACTGAACTTCGACCAATAAGTCTTTGTAATGTTGGGTATAAAATAATCTCTAAGGTAATATGTCAAAGGTTGAAAAATTGCATGCCAAGGTTGATATCGGAGACACAATCAGCGTTTGTTCCGGGGCGTTTAATTTCGGATAATATTTTAATTGCTCAAGAGATGTTTCATGGTTTAAGGGCTAACAAGGCATGCCAGGGGAAGTTTATGGCAATAAAAACGGATATGAGTAAAGCATACGATCGTGTGGAATGAGATTTTATTCATGCATTACTGAATAAAATGGGTTTTGACCCTCACTGGACAAGGATTATAATTGAATGTATTTCGTTTGTCCAATACAAAGTCCTACTAAATGGGCAGCCTCGAGGGTGTATTATCCACAGAGAGGACTGCGACAAGGAGACCCTTTATCTCCGTATTTATTTATTTTATGCACAGAGGCTTTGATAAGGAATATTACAAAGGCGGAGCGAGAAAACCGATTAATGGGGATGAAAGTGGCTCGAGCGTGTCCGACTATTTCTCATCATCTCTTTGCAGATGATAACCTCTTTTTTTGTCGAGCACAACCATAAGAATGTCAAACAATCCTCACGATTCTGAAAGAATATGAGGTGGTCTCAAGGAAATTAATTAATTTCCAAAAATCCTCGATTCAATTTGGACATAAGATTGGTGAGGAATCCCGACAGGAGTTAAGGGATATTCTTGGTATCCAGAACCAGGGAGGGATGGGATCTTACTTGGGTTTACCAGAAAAGTTTGGCAGGATCAAAAATTCAGGTGTTTGGTTTTGTACAGGAACGGTTAAATAAGAGAGTCACCGGATGGTCTTTTCAATATTTTACTAAAGGGGGGGAAGGAGGTTATTATTAAATAAGTGGTTACTGCGTTACCAAATCATGTGATGTCATGTTATAGACTTCCAAAAGCCACAACAAAGAAACTTACTGGGGCAGTAGCTCGGTTTTGGTGGAGTCCTGGGGGCAGTTCCAGTGGCTTACACTGGAAGTCTTGGGACAAATTATGTATTGAAAAAGAGGAGGGAAGCTTGGGTTTTAAGGATATTGAGGATTTCAACATGGCTATGTTGGGAAAACAACTATGGCGTCTGATTGAGAAACCAAATACTTTGTTTTCTCGAGTTTTTAAAGGTCGGTATTTCAGGAAAGCCTCGCCCCTGGAACCGATTCGATCACACTCTCCATCCTATGGATGGTGAAGTATGATATCGGCTAGATCTCTGGTTAGCAAAGGACTTATTAAACGGGTGAGATCAGGATCATCCATCTCTGTATGGAATGACCCCTGGCTCCCATCCACTCGCCCGAGACCAGCAAATAAAAATCACCTTAATCATACTTTTAATCTTGAGGTTACAGTGGATGCACTCATCAACGCAAATACGCGTACATGGAATTTGCCTGTTATTAGGGATATGGTAGATCCTCAGGACGTGGCACTTATTGAGAGCATCCCTCTGAGTAAGTATCAGTTGGAAGACAGAGATGGATGGCATTTCACACGGAATGGGAAATATACGGTCAGATCAGGTATCAAGTCGAACGAATTTATCCAAATAAAGGAAGGCCAATGGTACTGCAAGGACCTACGATTGATATGTTGAAAGCATTTTGTTGGAAAGTTAGGTGTCCTCCAAAGATGAAACATTTTCTGTGGCAATTAGTATCGGGCTGCATTGCGGTGAGGGCAAATCTGCACGCTAGAGGAATAAGAGGAGATAAGGGGTGTGATAGGAGTGGAGCAGCAGAGGAGACAATAAACCATGTGTTTTTTGAATGTCCTCCTGCTCGACAAATATGGGCCCCTTCAAGGATTCCCTCCAATCCATAATGTTTTCCAACTGGTTCATTTTTTACGAATATGGATCATTTATTTTGGCGTGTTACCCCAAAGATGGAGGATCACCATTTTGCATGGATTTTGTGGTATATATGGAAAGCACGGAATAGTAAAAGTTTTAGTAATCTAGATATTAAGCCTAAGGATACACTTATGTTAGCAGAAACATAATCTACTATGTGGAAAGAGGCACAAGTGAAGGTGGAGCTGGGGGTAACGCAAAATCAAATTGTTGATACTCTACCTGTCATCCCAGGACTTTGGTGTTTTGTGGATGGATCATGGAAAGCGCATGATAAGTTTGATGGACAAAGATGGTATAGTACACTGGAAGGCTTCGTGGGCTTAATGGGTGCAAGAAACGTCAGAGCCAGCATGTCACCTCTTCATTCAAAAATCGAAGCATTCATTTGGGCGATGGAAAGTATGAGGAATTTACGTCAATTTCAGGTTACATTTGCAACAGATTGTTCTCAATTGGTGAAGATGGTTTCGGAATCAGATGAGTGGCCAGCGTTTGCAAGTTATCTACATGATATCAAGAAGCTTCAAGAAAGCTTCACCAGCTCTAATTTAATCTATGTACCACGAACAATGAATTCACAGGCGGATAGTCTTGCACGGAGTGCTAGGTCTCAGACGTCTTTCGTTGTTCACATGGATACGGAGTTTCCGGTTTGGTTCGCAGGGTCTACATGAGTCTGTATTTTGATGTCAAAAAAAAACATGTCATAATCTTAAATATATAATTTCCATGTTTCATAATCATGTTAATTAGTAGCTTAAAAATTTACTATTATTAAATAATTTTTATATGAAAATATATTTTTACAGTTTTTGTTTAAGATTGTTTAACAAAAGAGAAACTAACCTTTTTAGAGTTTATGTTTACAATTTTTTTTTTTTAAAAAAAGCAAAACTAACTATTAAATTCTTTTGGTTTAAGTTTCGAAAAGAAAAAAAATGTTATTTAACATATGTCATAATTTTAAATATATAATTGTCATGTGTCGCGATCATGTTAATTAATAACTTTGAAAATCAAACTTTATATAAGAGTGATTTACCTTAAGAGAAACATTTGACTTTTCTTCGACACAAAAACACACATTTTATGATTTTGAGGTAATTTTGGAGAAATATACCCTTTAGACGAATTTGCTTAGTTTTGTTCAATTAGCCATGTGTTTTGTGGATATTATTTATGTGAATATTAATCATGTGGATGTGTACAATTTTGAAACAACAAAAAATTAATAACATTTTGATTATCTACGATTATCTCTTTCATCATAATATCCACCGCCTTCTCTTCTAGAATAGTAATGTGTCCACCACTGCTATATTCATCATCACATCTTCTACGTTTGTACCCATCACCACCTCTTCCACAATGAACATCATGTCCACTACGGTATCCACCGTCATTTTGACCAAAGCTTCCATTTTAGTATCTCCACCCTCACACCTTTCTCTTCCACCATATCTACCATCGCATTCTCCTCTCAAGTATCCACCTATACCACTATTGTATCCGCCCTCACTTCTCCCACGTTCGTATCCACCCCTACCTCTTCCACCATCACCACTTCCACTGCAGTATCCACCGTCATTTTGACCACAACTTCCATCTTAATATATCTCTACTTTCACACCTTTCACTAAACGATTTCTTGCCAACTTTAGAAGCACACATATTTATATTGACACATAAAATGAGGAATTATATTTCTTCTCTGGTGATGTTTCTTCTGATTAGTTATCATCATTGTTGGACCCAAATTCGTCCCTACATATATATCCGACGTCGCTATGTTTGAGTGAGTCAAAGGAAGGTAAAAATACTACACAAGAAATGATCTTGGCATACCTAAAAATGAGGAAGCTGGTGCTTTATTTGAGGAGCACGTGCAACCACTAACCAAGTTGTACGGAGGCGAGCTTGTCCTATAAAGGGCAGGGATTAGCTCTCGTAAAAGGAATCTCCACTTCGAGTTACAAGTCCCACATTACATCGTTATGTCCAGAGAATATTGTTGCTCAGGTTTATTTTTTTCTCAGATTTAACTTTTAATCACTACAAAATACTTAGTGTAGATTTTAGGATCTACAATCATACGGTGAAAACATGCTTAGTTGAGATAAGAACAGTAGTGGAAGAAAAGATCTAATTAAATTAAAGCCACAACAATATTAAACCCCAAAAAATCGTAACCACTCCTCCTGATTTTGGTTTCGTAACTTTCTTTGAAGTTTTAGACAATTTTTATTAATATAAATTACTTTACATTAGATTGAATGATTTAAGTGATGTAGGTTAACTTTAAATAATATCACTTTTATTAAACTGATTTAAATGAAAATACAGTTACGTATTTTTCTAATTAACATTAGTTTTTATTGATATAAATATTATTATCATTTTAATAAATGATTTAAACTAAAAATAATGTATGCATCAATTACTTTTTTGTCCAGTATGCATCAATTACTTAATCAATGTAAATGTCTAAAATAACATCAATTTTAGCAAAGTGATACAAATTAATATAAAATATATCAGTATAGATGAACTGATGTAATATTAATTAATAATAACATCAATTATTAAAACTGATTTCAAATAGTGAATATTTGTTTCATTTTGAAATAAGTAATGTAAAATAATATCACATATTTTTGTGATTCAAATTAAGTGATACAATTCAGTCTTTTTTTTTTGTAGTGAAGCTTCTGAAATAAATATGGTTCGAAATCTTAAGGTTCATATCTACATATAGATACGTCTAAATAAAATGGCACTATATCTATTTTTTTATCTATCTATGTTCATTGTAATATATGCATGACAGCATGAGTCTCTTATAATAGTTTGGTATTTGGGGCTGTTTGACCCGCGCTTTCCAATCGCGAATTTTTTTATGATAAAAAATTTATATAATTAATTTTTGTCTTTATTTAAAATATGTTTTGATATAAAATCAGTAATCCAAAATTTGTGGTGATGATTGTTGTGCATTAGTTTTAGTTTCAGGTTTTTAAATTTTTAGATTTTATTTTTTTAATTTTTAAGTTTCTATTTTATTTTCAGCTTTTGGTTTGGTTTTTAGTTTTAAGATCTGCTAAATTAGTTTGAATTGATATTATCAACAAACAATTCTCAGATAATCGAACATCTAATTTAAAATTGAAAATATGATAGATTATTTTTTTAAATTGCATTAGTTTATTTTGTAAATAAACAAAAGCAAAAACAGAACATGTGTTTTCAACTTTTAGTTTTGGTTTTTAGTTTTTTTTTTTAGTTTTTGGTTTTGATTTACATTTTTTTAAATCAGTAAATTATTTAAGAAAAATAAAATAATAAATTACTTAAAAGTTACCATTGAAATTTATCAAAATAGAGTGATTGTTATTTAAAATAAAAATACATTAACAGTTTTAAAAGTACATGATTTAAATAATTGATTGATAATAGACAATTTTATTTTGTTAAAAATATTAAACATCTTTGGACCTGAAAATAGTAATTGATTTTTTGATCTGTTAAGGTGGAAAGTTTATTCAATATTTTTTAGAATGTTATTTATAGTGAATATGTGATGGTTGTGTTAGGTATAATGAGCATGGAACAATATATTACTATTTACAAAATCTATTGATTTAATATAATTATTAAATTTCTATATTTGTTAAAGAATTGTTAAAATATGAAATCTTGAAATTTAGATAGTAAGTAAATTAATAGGATTATTGACAAAAAAGTCAATTAATAAGGTTATTAAATTTTTATATTTGTTAATGAACTATATATATGCCGCGTACTATTTGTAACACTTTAGAAAATGTCAAAATTTAAATGAAAACTTGTAGCAGTAAATAATAAGAAGGATTCTATTTTAATTGGGTAGACTAGAATTTGACCCGCACATTCGTGCGGGTATATTTTTATTTTATAAATGTTTAACTTTAATATTATCATAAATATATAGATATATGATTTCTATTTAGTGTTATGTGGTGTGTAATTCTTTAATTATATTTCTTATGTTTCTTATTAGATTATTAATATATAATTATTTATTTTATATTTTTAGTTTTTTATTAATTGTTATTAAGTTTTGGAGCTTAGTACAATAAATTTATAATCTTAAATAACCAAATAAAAAATCTTCTTTAAAATATAGATAATAATTTATTCAAATGAAACTATTTTTGAGAAATAATTATGTTACTTTAACATATTGTTTTCTTATTTAATATATATAATAGTTTCATTCTAATATAATATAGACTATAAAAAGTTATAAAAAAGTAGAATACATTTTTATTTTTTGTTTCATAATCTGAAATAATCAAATCAAAATCTTCTTTAAAATATGTTTTTCGAAAATATATACTTGTAGAATAAATTTTTTAGCATCTGTTAATAACTTTATTTTGTTATAAGAATATTTCATATTTCAAAATTTTAACCCATTTTAGCGGTAGATAATAATTAATTTAAATGAAAGTATTTTTAAAAATAATTAGGCTAATTTACCAATTTAATATAATTTGTCATATTTATTTTATATAATACTTCAAAAAATAGACTAAAAATATAATAAGACTTAGTTATTATTAATTACAAAGTTAATTAATGCTTTATCTAACAAAAAATATTTCAAATTTTTATTAAGGATTTATTGATGTATTCAGGTTGCATGAATATTGAAATGAAGTAAAATTAAATTTATTTAACTATGAAATTCTTCAATCTTATTGATATATAACTGCATGGAATGGTTTATTGTACATAATTCAGCAAATAGGTTATGCATTTTTAAGGAATGATGAAAGTGTAGGGTAAAAACTGGAATGTATTGGTATTGCAGGTGTAGAGTGTGGTAGCCAAATAATAAAAAAATTTACGTTGGTTTTGTCTAAGTTGGGTATGAAGTTATAATTTGTCTATTATGGCTTGGTATGGAAGTTGATATTAAAGATAACCGAAGTAATGTGTATTTCTATGTTGGTTTAAATTAAGTAACCATCACTGTTATTCCTAAGAACGAAAGTAGCCGTGTGAAATGGACCATCGTGGTCGAGAAGATTGATCAAGACACCCAAGAACCAGACTCGTTCTTCTTCTTAGCCTGTTCTATCCGTGATATCCACAGCCTGATTATACATATCAAGTTTCGTAAATAAATGTTACAAACCGAAAGGTTCATCTAGATATAGGACCGTCTAAATAAAGTGGCAGTATATCTATTTTTATATGGAAAAATTGTCATTTAAATCATCAACTTTCAAATTTGTTTGAAATAAAACACCAATTTTCTCGAAAGCCAAAAAAACACTCAATTGTTGTTGACATACCATTTTATTCACAAACTTTCATTGATCATACCAATTTAGTCACATCGTTAGTCAACAGTTAGTTGACTAAAGGTAGGCCTAAAATGGCTTTTAAATTTGATGTTTTTTGACACAAATATAAATCATCATTTTTTTACAATATTGGATATATTTTAAATATTTTTTTAAATGAAACACTAATAAATAAATAAAATTCCAATCAAAAATATAAATAGAACTCAATGTAAAATAATTAGTTAACATATCTTTAATTTTGTATCTTAGTTATAAAATGATAAGAATATTTTAATTATTTATGATTTTTTATAAAATATATAATCCTATTTAGATGATGTTTTATAGTTTTATTTTCAAAATTTTATCGGTATCGAAAAAAAAATAAGTTTCACGATAAATTTTTTTTGTTATCCGATAACTCTTTTTGTTTAAAAAATCAAAAATTGAATTAATATTTAACTAAAAAATTTTTGACAGTAAAATTATAAAACATAATCCGAGTAGGATTATATAAATAGTTTAAAAAATAATCGTAATAATTAAAAATATTCTCATAAACATTTTTTAACCAAAATACTCAATTAATGATATGTTAATTAATCATTTTACATTGAGTTATGTCTATATGTTTGGTTGGGCTTTATTTTTTATTTACAATTTTATTTATTAGTTTTGAAGTTATTAAAAGATTAAATATTTAAAATTCAATATTTTTGAAAAATATTGATTTATATTTGTGCCAAAAACATAAATTTTAAAAGCTATTTTAGGTCTACCGTTAGTTAACTATAATTGTTGATCAACGATATGACTAAATTGGTATAGTAAACAAAAGTTTGTGATTAAAATGATATGTTAACAAAAATTGAATGTTTTTTTAACTTACTAAAAGGTTGATGTTTTATTTCAACTAAATCTTTACTCTAATAAAACATTTTAATAGAGACTTTTGAAAGTGTACACGTCATCTAAAATAATCACTCAATTATGTTGCACCAAACATCCACCTCGGCTGCTTCCATTTATTTTGGTTTCGGGCTTCGTTAGTATTTACCGGCCCGTCATCTTTTTATAATTTAGGGTTTTAATAGCCCATTTTCTTTACTCAGAAACTGAGTAATTAATGTATATGGCAACCCTATTTTTTGTTTAGATTTCGTCTCTTACCTTTCTCCTCCTCTCCTTTTTCTATCAGTTTCTTTCGATTGAAAGGATCACATCTCCACTGCCTGTTGTAATCATTTCTTTGCTTAATCTCATTAAATTGGTCCGTTTCACATTCCTCTCCATTTGTCTATTTTTAAATCTCTTCTATTAGCTTTTGATATATCTCCTTTTTAGCATATGAATCGATTAAAGCTTCTCTCAAAATTTCATCCCAATAGAATCCAGAGGCAACTCTACAGTCTTCAGCGCTTGCAAGACCGATAAGAAGACCCTCGCTTCCACCGCGGCTGCGTCCATAGCCTCCTTCGCGACTGTGATGAAAGCCGACGGGAAGTCCACTGCTTCCGGCAAGTCCACCGTCTCCTCCGCGACTGATTTGAAACGGAATGTGAAGTCCACCGTTTCAGGCAAGTCCGCCGCCTCCTCCGTGACTGTGTTGAAACAGGATGGGAAGTCCACTGGTTCATCTGCCATTCCGATGAAAACCAGAGATTTGCTCCTAATTTGGGCACTGTATTTGATTTCTCAAATTTGTTCTTCCTACACCGCATTTGATGCGTTACAGTTTCCTTCGAATCTGATCTGCTTTGATTTATATTGACAGATAACAAGGACCTTTTAAGAGGCATTTGAAAGAGACAACATGTCGGGGTAAGCTTCTCTTCAATTTAGTTGGAACTTGATTATATAAAATGTAGATGTCTTCTATTTTTGGTTTATGTTTTGTCTGAATGCTGGTTTTTATTTTATTCAGTGAAGAGGCTGCTTCTCCAGTTGTTGTTCCTCCTGTCTCTGAGCCAGCGGCAATCCCAGAGGACATGGATTTGTTGACCGCATTGGAGCTGACGCTTAGGAAGGCTCGTACTCGTGGTGGTGTTGTTCGTGGTCTCCATGAGAACGCTAAGCTTATTGAGAAGCGTGTGGCTCAGCTCTGTGTCTTGGCTGAAGACTATAACCAGCACGAGTACGTTAAGCCTGTTAAGGCTCTTTGTGCTGATCACAGAATCAACTTGCTTGCTGTTCCAAGTGCAAAGACACTAGGCGAATGGGCTGGTGTAAGTCCATTTACTCTGACTCTCCATACATATATAGCTTACTAAAAGTTTTTTTTCAATATTTAATGTTGTTTCAGCTCTGTAAAGGTATGTACTGAGGGTAATGCTAGAAAGGTTGTTGGATGCTTATGTCTTGTGGTCAAGGTATGTACTTGTCAATCCATGTCAATGAGAAAACTCTAATTCATAAGTTAATTTTGTTTCCTTGTTGTGTCTGGTCATTTGCTTAATGTCGTGCTTTGCTGTTTCAGGACTGCGGTGAAAACACAACTGCACTCAACATCGTCAAGAAGCACATTGAATCTAACTAGGTTTAAGAAGCATTTGGAATCTCGATTTGCAAATGTTTTTCAATCTCGAATTGTCAATGCTGTTTTCTACTGGTTTTGATATTT